>OZ059790.1:17709379-17975473 GCA_964057025.1 Standfussiana lucernea | reverse complement strand
CACTTACTTTTGTAGCACAACTTAATGACTTTTTAAGAATATTATTTTAATTTTAATTGTAAGTTAAAAATGCTATCAGGCATATTGCCATTTCTATAAATGCCTAATAAAATTATTTCAAATGAAATTCTGCCATCTTCATAGTATGCCAAGTGAAATTGTACCAAATAATCGTCGCTTTAAATAAAAGTTATGCTAAATAAATTATGCAGAATTTTAACTTTGCCAAATAAAATTCTGCCATCTTAAAGGTATGCCATTGTAAATTCTGACATATAAACATACGGCCAAACAATAATGATATTAAATAATTTGTATGCCTTAATAATATTCGTTTAAAGAAAATTATGCCAAGTGTGTTATGCCAAATAATTTTCGTAGCATCAAGATTCTGCCAGATAGAGAGAACCCATTTTGAACATTAACAACTACACTCTCGGTAATACTAAGTGCTAATATTGGCGGACCATAAATTTCCTGCAATAAAAATGCTGTCGGTCCATACCTTATTATACGTGTCGGTCCATACCTTATTATACGTGTCGGTCCATACCTAGTCATACGGTCTTATTTTCAATGCATCCAATAAATCGCTCGCGCGTTTTTCCGTTCTATCTGAAGTGACCCTTAGGCTGTCTCGTACATACACATCGCTTGATGCCTGCCCGTGTCCCGCAGGCCGAGCGCATGCTGCGCGAGGAGGCCGAGGCCGACGCCACGCTGCGCACGCAGTTCGGCGCGCGCTGGTCGCGCACCGACTCCGCCAAGCTCACCGAGGCCTTCCGCGCAAACGCCGACAAGTACCGCCAGATCATCGACAATGCCGTGCGCGCTGACAACATCGTGCAGCAGAAATTCGCGCAGCACCGCGACAACATCGCGCTGCTCAGCGGCAGCGACGGCGACATCACGGCCGGCGTGCCCGACGCGCCCGACGCGCCCGACGGGCCCGCGCGCCCCGACGCCGACGCCGCCGCGCGCCAACTGCGCGCGCTCATGGAGGACGGGAGACGCTGAAGGCCGAGCGCGACGCCATCGAGGCCGAGCTCAAGGACACCACCTGTGGACATGCGCGCGCGCTTCCTGGGCGCGCTGGCGGCCGAGGGCGCGGTGGACGAGCCCGCGCTGTCGGCGGCCGCGCTGGGCGCCGCGCTGGCGCCGCTGCAGCGCCAGGCCGGCGCCACGCTGGCGCGCCAGGCCGCGCTGCTGGCGGACGTGCAGGCCGCGCACGCCGCGCTCATGGCGGCGCGCGGCGGCGCTAGCGGCCGGGACGCGGCGCTGGGGCAGCTGGCGGCCGCCGCCGACGCCTTCCAGGAGCTCACCGCCAACCTCAACGAGGGCATCAAGTTCTACAACGACCTCACGCAGGTACCCGCGCCCGCTCCCTCTCCCCGCCCCGCCCGCGCGCCCCGCTCTCTCTGACCGCGCGCTCCTTGCGTGTTCCAGCTACTGGTGGCGTTCCAGAACAAGGTGTCTGACTTCTGCTTCGCGCGCAAGACTGAGAAGGACGAGCTGCTGAAGGATCTGACGCAGGAAGCGTCGCGCGGCTCCGTCCGGCCCGCACCAGCCCCGCCGCAGCACCACGCCGACGCCACCGAGGTACCGACTGCGACCTTCATAAAACGGCCTATTATGTTCCCAGTTCGGGTTAGAAGATGTCACATGTCTTCGAATTCTGGCTACTAGAACATGCCGATTTATGAAGTAAATTACACAAAGTAATGCACCTGTTTGGGTTCTATTTACAACCCGCAAATCGAGACCGTACTTCTCAGGATTTTACAATGACGTTATTTCTACGAAACATCATTGAAATCCTCTCTGAACTCGAATCCTAACTCCAAGCCGGAGTACATACATATCATCTCGTTGCAGCCGGCCAGCGTGGCGCGGCGCGACCCGCCCCCGCGCCCCCCGCCGCCCGCCCCCGCCCCCGGCGCCGCCCCCGCCCCCGGTAGCTCCGCGCTGCCCTACCCGCAGCAGCCGCAAGGTGAGCCCTCCGGCCGCTCGCGCAGGTGAGTGCGCAGACGAGACGTGAGACGTGACGTGTGCTCCGTGTGTGCAGGCATGCCGGTGCCGTACGGCGTGGGCGCGCCCTACCCGTACTACGCGGCGCCCATGCCGCAGCTGTACAACCCGTACGCCACGCTGCCGTACCCGCACCACGCGCCGCGCATGCCGCCGGCGCAGGCCTACCAGCCCTACCAGTACCCCGCCGGCGCCGCGCCCTACGCCCAGCAGCCGCCGCCGCCCGGCTACAACCCCTACCCGCAGCAGTAGAGCCGCGCTCTATCCCCCCCCCCCCCCCCCCCGACCCCCGCACCCACACGCGATTCAACACTTGACGCTTTATAGCAGCTCCGAAGATGGAGCAGAAGCGTTTTAGAATTAGTGCTGTCATTGACAACCAGCTCAAACTAAGCTGAAGCTAAAGTGTCAACACTTTACTTATAAAACACGTGGCAACGTTTCAAAATCATCATCGTTTGTACGGACGAGTGACGTCACGCCGTGAGGAGGGCAGGCGTGGGGGCGAAGGGGGATTGCACCCGTGCTCTGGCCATGCTGACATTTGATGCGTTTCCTACGTCGGTCATGATAGCTTTATGATATCATTAATTATTTTTAAAAGATTTTATAAATACAATGCATTATAACAAATTTGAGAAACATAAGAATGTGATGTTTAATGAAATTAATTATTAAACATTTAATAAGATGATAATATCTGTCGACACTTGCGACGTTCTAGTGTAATAAAAGAGAAAGTATGGTTGTTGGTTATCAAGTTATTCTATTTGAAAATGAGTACAGGAGAATAGATAGCATTTATAATATGCTCGGCCATTACAGTGGCACTATTTGTTATTTAGCATTATGGTAGGCCAAGTGGAGATAGTTGAGCATGCGCCAGTGACGCGCACGCGCTGGTGCTTTGTAAGAATAAATCTCACTGCAAATATAATAGCAACCTCATTTGTAACTATGTAAAAAAGTATATTTGTTATTATTTTCGTGAAATAAAAAGTAGAAATAATTTTCTAAAGAAAATATTGCTTCTTGTTTTATTACGTTTGTGACGTCGCATCCGGTACAAACCGCTGAGCCAGGGCCCTGGGAGAGGCCTGGCGGGCTGCCCTTCAAGGGATGACGCGCGCTACGCGACTTGCTGCATGGCCGGCCGCTATCTCGAAAAGTCGTGGTCTTGGCCGCGTAGTTCGCGACACCTCTAAGTCTCATGATTTTTTATTTTACCTAGAATACCTCCAAGAGCCAACGCAGTCGTCACTGTTAACCAAATGTAGACTAGACTTGTCGCAGGGGTCATAACAAAATTTTATAAACTCAAAGCATTTACTCCAATTACACCATTAAAGGCACTTTTGAATGTCAAAAAAAATAAAAAAGCGAAGGTACAGTCCCAGAGCATAATAACTTGTGAAAGTACTGTTGTTGCCCATTCCAAACCGTAGATCTCTATGGACAAGAATGGGCATGAAACTCCATGGACACTCTTTTAAATCAAAATATTGTTACAAAATCTTGGTTACCTCATTAATGTCGAGAGATTATACATAATGTGAGAATGATGGAAAGACGTGCGGGTTGAGAGCGTCCAGAGTAGAAAGATAACATCAATAATTAAAAAAATACAATGATCCATGGCAGCTACGAGATGACCAGCCTACTGACAACGTCCGTTCACGAACATGACTGATGGATCATCCATCATTCAACTCACCATTTTGAAGGAAACTAAGCGAGAGATTTGAGTGAGCATGACATTCTCTCAACCGCCTGGCGCCTAGATGTAGGTACCCAGTGAATAGTAGTTTTATCGTACATAGTACTTACACATGTGCTATGCAATTATACAGTGTGGAAGGGACACCGACCGTAAACGGAAACCACATAGTAGGTACATCATTCTGAACACACCCACATAGAATGATGTACCTACTGAGTATGTGGTTTCCGTTTTCGCGTCGGTGTCCCTTCCACCCCGTATAATACTAAGTCTAAGTCGAATCTATACAATGCAAAGATATGTTTACAATCTTCAGCAGCTTTCACAATAACTGCACAAGGTAATCAGTTTGCCAAATGGTTGTGGAGCAGGAGCAGCATTGAGCCAAGCATTTTTATCATCAATGTAATCTCCCAACTTATAGTATGCTTGTTTAAATAGTGTGCGTTTTATACAAGATTTAAATTTCGTCTCATTCAGTTGTAGAATGCAGGGAGGTATTTTATTGTAACATTTTAAATAGTAACCCATGAAAGATGAGTCTTCTTTAGCTAGCCTGAAACTTGGCTGAACTAGTTGGTCCTGATTCTAGTATCATTTATTTATCTACCTAGATTTACCATTACAGGCTAACCCAATGCGATAAATGCGCCTTAATTAATCATAACTTAATTTATACTTATAACTAATGACAAACAAAGCAATCCTTGTTGTGAATTCACTCAGTCACTATAATAAGTTTTTATTTTACCCTTTTTAGTTATCGTATCATACACAAATCCTTGTCTAGTATCAATTTCGCAATTTCTTTTACTTGGATGACATATTTTTTCCAGCTATTTGGATTTAAAAACCAAACTAGTGAACCGATTTTGATGAAATTTCTATGGGACCAATCTGAAAGTAAGTAATATATCCTTTCAGATAAAAGAACAATTTTTCAAATCGGTTCTTAAATGACGGAAGATATGAGGTAACATACTTGAAAAAAAAGGAGTGGTTACATTAATTGGTGTCTGTCACCTCTTAATAAATAAATCAAATCAAATCTTTTTATCGTGGGCATAGGTAATACAGATGATCAAACAATACCTGCAATAAGTCAAGTTCCATTATGTCCTGCCGAGTAGGCATACAATAATTATTAGGTACAGCATGCAGGGCAGCTGTTCTGGATTAACTAAAAATAAATAAATGCAGATTTTTCATAACGTACGTGATGTTTTCATAGATGTATTGGCAAGGTACGGTCATGATGTCAAATGACTTCTTTACAACCTGAATGTTCTCAATTAGCTGTTCAAGGGTTTTACTATAATAGTTCAGTAGCGTAATGAAAGTGGGCATCAGTTGTGAATCGCGAATAATAACTCAGGTAAGAAGTGTTTATAAGTATTGTATAGTTAGATAAAAGTTGCATAAAGATATTTTTATATTTTTACACAAACTACGATTAAAATTAAGAATAAATTATAAGTGTTTTGTAAAGTACGGAAAATGTACTATGCAACCTATTGGAATCAATAAAATAGGTGCGATGCCAAAAGAGATTGCTACATTCTTGAATCTATCAAATCCCGAACAGTACACGGGACATTGCTTCCGTAGAAGCTCTGCCATCCTTTTAGCAAATTCTGGTGCTGATCTTGCAGAACTGAAACGTCACGGAGGGTGGAGGTCCAGCACAGTAGCAGAAAGGTATATCGAGGATTCAATCGAAAACAAAGCTAAAAGATGCAGCCGAATAGTTGATAGTATAAAACGAAAACCGTCTACTGTTGACCCTTGGGCGCCACTATCTCCGGCGCGCCCTTCAACATCGAAAGGACAACCTTGTGGAACGACTACATTACAGCTTTCTCAGCAACAGCAACCACAAGATATGGCGACTTTGCCAAACACCCAAGTCTTATCTAATACGACCGTTTCAAACCAAACAATAACATTACACTGAATTTCGTAAACTGTTCTAATTTCACTACTAACTTTCAATGTTTATAAATTAATCCTTTGTTCTCTTATTACCGATTATAAAATAAAATGTGATGAATACTATACTACTATTTATTTTCTCGCAGTCAATGGTAAAAGGTAGAGTTGTATAACTCCTGAAAAAAATAATTCATCTCGGTCCTTGTATCCCTCGCTCCGCTCAGGAGTTTAATCTAGAATACCTCGCTACGCTCGGGATTCTACTCTAGAATCCTTCGCTGCTCTCGAGATCCAACTTAATCCCTCGAACAGGGATTTAAATAAAAACTTTGCATGATAGCAAACGACTAAGTAAGCCCTGTAAACCTGTTTTTGTATGAATGCACCAAGAGAATTTGGCAAAGTTGGCTTGTATTACATAACTTCTATCTCTGTATGAACGGTCAAAAGAAAATCTAAAATTCTCACTTCGCTCTTTTGTAGCTTTTCTTTATGAATTGATACGATTAGTCTTATTTCTCTGTAAATGGACAAAAGAAAACCTATCAACTTGTGCCTACCAAGTGCTAAAATTTGAATTCACTACGCTTGCTTTTGAATCCTAGTCATATTTTTGGGTCTTCTGTGTGCGTCGACAAAGTTACCCCTGTATGAATGAACAAACGAAAATCTGGCATATCTGAGGTTAAGTGCAAAAATATTAGAGCTCGAGAGCCTGGTGGAGCTGAAGATACACCTCCTGGAAATAAACTTGTCGGCGCCCATGTTCGTTTTGTATAGGTAAATCTAATGATGATGGTTGTTATAACTTAGTATTTCAAAAGTTCCTAATAGGCAATGGGGGCATTGCCTTCTTTTATTCGGGACAACCACTCCTGACCAGACTCCTGGCTACGGCCCTGTGTGACCCAGTCTTTGGCTGGGACCGCGCCTGGTGAGAAATAAGTTAATTTCGATTAGTCCGAGAGCACATCCAAATAGGGAGACAGTCAAAATGTGAACATCAGCTATATACGGGGTGGAAGGGACACCGTACCTACCGAAAACGGAAACCACATACTCAGTACATCATTCTGAACCCCCCACATAGAAATTTTTCTGCGGTAATTAAAAAAAAACAGCTGTTTCATACATTTTGACCGTGTAGGTATTGCACTTTTGTAGGAAACAGTTGATTTTTTTTCATTAACCGAGTTAATTTTCGGTATGGTGTCCCAGCCAACCTGTATTTTAGGGACTGGAATGTTAATATAAATAGTTTCGTCACTGACGACCGTGCTGCTCTACGCCTCGCCAGTTCAAGAAATACTCCATTACAATCATAATTATCACACTATTATAGATACGAAAGTTTGTGTTAGTTACCTACAACTTAACTCTGAAAGGGCTAAACAGATTTAGATAAAAATTTAGTACTAGGATAGACCAGGACAATATTATCATTTATCACGGTAGTACGTTCTCATCGGTTAATCGTTACACAAAAGCTAGTAATTCATATAAACCATAGGTTAGGCGGTAGCGCCCCTTTTGGGAATCTATGACAAAGAACATTTGGGTCAAATGTTCATGCGAATGTGACGCTATCGGCTACATATAGTGCGCGCTCCTCACCCACGTGCGGCTTGTGAACGATTACTGGACAGTGCCACAGTGCGCTGCAAGTGGCGAGGCTGATTAGATCAAAGTAACACTGATCCACACAAACTAGGAACAGATTAAAATTAATTAAATTGCTGAGTTAAGGTGTAAGCTAAATAACACGATTGCTTTTACGTTTAATTATTTTATTCTAATTAACGGGACCATGAGCTATCAAGGCCATTGATGATGAAGCCAAGCTGTACAGTAAGTCTGCAACCTTGTGCACTTTAACGAAGACAGTAAAGATTAACTAAGAGTAATAAATTAAACAAACATTATTATCACATAATTGTTGCTATTTATTAAATTATACAATCTATAGTTCGCGATTACACTTGATTACGTTAGCAATAGTCTAGTACTTGGGCGCGGGGGACTCCTCCTTGGAGTAGTCTCTGATGGGCGAGTAGAACTGAAAAAAAAACATAAACACCACTACAGCACTCATCCACTTATACATTATGATTGATGTCAAATAATGCATATTGCAAAAAAGACATCGGTCAATAGTTTTCGGTAAAATGAAATTCGAACAAAAAAAAACGGAAAAGTGATCGGTTCCCACTATGATTATGTTATTTCTTTTATGAGAATGCCTTGTCTGTGTCTGTCTAATAAGAAGGGCACACGGAAAAATCATGCAATGTGTTTTTTGAACTGGCAATGGAACTAGCAATCTTCTCTTCTTAGCGTGTCGATGACAATTCAAATTGAGTCAGCTCAAAATTTGGCGACGAGTTTGGCACTTTCAGTGGCGTCCATCAGCTACAACAATCTATTAGCAATGGTATCATTGTATAGTACAAAGAAACGCCAAAACACACTGCAGTAAAATGCAGTCGCGGAGTAATCTTCATAGAAAAATATTGATACAGAGCAATAAAAAACACAAGAAAAAAGTGGAAAATAACTTTACTTTCGGAAGTCGGTGACTATTGTTTGTTTCATTGACTTTTTTGCCACCGACTTCCGAAAGTATTTTCCACTTTTTTGTGTTATTTTTTGGAAATCGGTTATTTTTTTGCAAAAAAAGTTTTTTTTAGTTATTCACACACAAATCCTTGTCAAGTATAAATTTCGCAATTTCTTTTACTTGGATGACATATTTTTTCCAGCTATTTTGATTTAAAAACCAAACTAACTGAACCGATTTTGAAATTTCTATGGGACAAATCGGGAAGTATATAATTATATCCTTTCAGATAAAAGAAGAAATTTTCAAATCAGTTCATAAATGACGGAAGATATGAGGTAACCAACACAAAAAAAAAAAACAATAGAATTGAGAACCTCCTCCTTTTTTTGAACTCGGTTAAAAAACAATGTCCAAGGTTTGTGGACCAAAAGCTTAAACAAAATTACTACTACTACTATATTCGTACTGTATTTTCTGACATTGTTATTTTTTTTCTCTATTTCAATAAATACAGGGTGGAAACTTGCAGCGGGGCAGTAAGGGGAACTACCTTAACCGTTGCAGCTACACGAAAATGGACTTAGGAGACTATCCATAATTTTTCGAGAAATTTTGAATTTTCAAAAAAAATACAGTTACCAAAAAAATGGCCATTTTACACAAATTATTTTTTTGATGCCAATCGATCCTGTTTCTACCACAGACATTTTTCGTCGGTCTTTAAATAAAAATCAGCTGTTCAGTACATTTTGACGAGTCAGTTTTGCAGTTTTGTAAGAAACAGCTGTTTTTTTTTCCAGAATGATGTACTGCATACGTGGTACTGGGGTACCGTCTCAGCGTCGCCGTCCCTTCCACTCTGTATAATGTTTTTCCCTTGTGCCCTTCAAATGGCTTTATGACATTTTGGAAAATAAATAAGTCATTGCTGCATTCAATTGGTTAGTTATGAGTACTTATGAGCTGTAAATACAGTGCAACATTTTCCTTGTACGTGTAGTTGATTAGTGCCACTTATCCTAATTGTTAGCACAGACAGTTTCAATTTAATTATATAGAATTTTGTGCTAGAACTCATATGGTATTAATCATTGCAGCAGTATCGTATTTACTGTCACTGTAGAAACCATAATATCTGCATGCCCAACTATTTTGAAGGTGATGAGGACACTGAGTGGAGTGCTGCATACCTTGTACTGCTTGGCCCTGTACTCCTCCCAGGGCTCGGGGTTGGACTTCTTGTTCCAGGACACATCGGGATTGCGGGTGGCCAGCCGGCCCAGGTAGAATACAGCACCGGCGCAGCCGATCCCCACGCACACATACAGCGGGATCAACTGCACATATAAATGACAATCATCATGTTTGGGGGACATGCTCTTGTTATTTCTATGAAGGTGTAATAAATACTTTGTTATTAGAACAACGCATGTTTTATGTTGTTATTATTCCTCAGCTATTCAAAACTGAGACACTTCTCGGAAGAGATATATTTAGAAACCTATCCAAACTTCTCCAACAATCAGAATAAACTTGCCTCAACTGCCTGCCTGATAATAATTAATGGCTTTCTTGAGTTGTGTATGGGGCAGTGAAGGACGGTCCTAAATCCAGGATGTCGACAGCTCCACGGGAACGATGAGCTGTATGGATTAAACGGGGAATATTCCAGGGCGACAGTCTGAGTCCACTTTGGTTCTGTTTAGCCCTGAATCCTCTAAGCACATTGCTGGAAGATTCAGGTGTACCAGTTACCGGCTACCGGTTGAGGGGAGGTGGTCAGGTCATTTCTCACCTTCTTTACATGGATGATCTTAAACTCTTTGCCCCAAACAAATTGCAACTGACGGAGCTACTGAAAATAACTGAAACTTTTAGTAGCGCCATGAGGATTGAATTTGGTGTGGAAAAATGTGCAGTCATGTATGTAAAGCGAGGGGAAATTATGGAATTTGAGGGAATTCAGTTCTAGGATTCCAAACGCCTAAGATCCCTTTCCTCATCCGAAAGCTATAAGTATTTCGGTATGTCGAAAGCGTTAGGTATTAACATCGTTGAGGAGCGCTTTTTCGGTTGCCTGAAGAAGGTATTAAATAGCCTTCAGGAACAAGGTGCGCGCCTTCAACGGTTGGGTCTTTTGGTACTCTTTCGGCATACCCAAATGGACTCAGACCGAACTCGACGCCCTGGATAGGAGCGTCCGTACACTGCTGACCGCAAATCGGATGTATCTATCACACACGATCGTCGGTGATTAGACTGTATATTCCGCAGAAGTGCGGGGGTCGAGGATTTTTAAACGCGAAGACCCTTCACAACCGCGAGGTGTGCAGTCTCAGATAATATTTTTTTTAAAGCCGAGGTGGGTATGCACCGAGATGTGGTCGCAGTGGACAAGGGACTCACCCCGCTATCCATGGCTAAAGAGAACTGGCGCAAACCTGGCGCAAACCTGTGGGCGCAAAACTTAATACCGATGACCGCAAGGAAGTATTGCAAGGCAAGGAGCTTCACGGGCGCTTCGACCGGGTTCTTCATAGGCCTATGAACGTCGCCAGGGGGGAGCATCTGCCCACCCTAGAGGCTCCGGACAAAAAAAAAATATGACTTCCTGCCTGATGCCACATAATTAGTAAGTACGTAAACGTAACACATTTTAGCGTTCAGTAGAATCAAACTAAAATATTTTTAAGGCTAAAAATGTCCATCTGAGTACTCTTACTACCGCAAAAAACTTACACATTTTTTTAAACCAACGCGCGCGTTTCTTTCTTTGAAACCTGGGAAAAACTTTCATCACAGTCCTTTAATCTTTTTTTTCTGCCTCTAGATTGGCACTCCAATTAGATTTTCGCATGATTACCTGGTATAGAGGCTGAAAACAATTAGGGGCCCCTTCCCCGAGGCCTTAATAGACAATTATGGTAATAAAACTAGGTTGCTAAAAATGGAGAATGTGGACATTTTGATCTCAAATAACATATCTGAATTTATTCGAGGCAAGATGTAAAATTTTCGAGCGCGCGTCGCTCGCTACTACAGCCTACTTCCATTTGAATCGTAACTTTGTCTATAAGTCGCCAAGTAACGAAAACGATCTAAACAGTTCTATTTTTCTTTCTTTTTCTATTCTTATTTCTTTTTTATTTAATTTATTTTTCTTCTGTCAAACCTACCTACCGGTAGGCTGTTAAAATTTTCAGAAGACCAAGACAAGTGTTTCCTTTCAGAAGGATCCAAATAATTCAAACCTGTCCACGGTATGGTGTCAAAAATTTTTGGAGCTCACTTCACTCGCTACTGCAGCCTTCTTTCATTTGAATCTTAACTTTGTCTATAAGTCGCTCAAGTTACTCCGGTAGGTCGAAACAATTCTAACCTGTCCAAGGTAGAGTTCAAATTTTCGAGCTCGCTTTGCTTGCTCTTTCAGCCTTAGTTCCTTTTATTAAATGGTCACCCTAAGTTGATTAAGTTAAATCTATTTCTGAATAAAAAATGTAGATAGTAAACTTAATCCTTACAAATCCGTTTTTACTCGCAATTTCCCCCTTCACTTTCTCCCCCCCCCCCCCCCAACTCAAAAGCTGGCGACGCCCTTGCATGGCCCCGATGTAGATTTTCTAATGAAAATGCATGAAAATCAAAGCATTTATTTCAAGTAGTGCAATTGCAGACACTTTTGAAAAATTCAAAAGTGTCTGCGAAACAAAGAACAATAAAAATGAAGCTAGTCTCAGTCACAAGACATAATAACTTTGAAAGTACTGTAGTGGCCTATTCCAAGGCATAGATCTCTATGGAGATCGTCCGTATCATAGCTACGTTTCGGTGAAACTGAAGGTTATATGAGGAACGGGACAGTTGATGTACTGTACTACAAGTATGCTGCGGACCTAGTTTATTTATTTATTTATTTATTTAACAATTTATGTACACACTAAATACAGAAATCAAGAAAGGAACAGAAAAGAGAGTACAAAGGTATTGCTTATTTCTAATGAAATCTCTTCCAGCAAACCTGCGAAAGGAGATACTAAAAAAAGAGATGTAGACAAAGTGTGTAAAAGAAAAAGAGAAAATGGAAGACATAAAACATAAATCAGATAACTATTTTAAATATAATATACAATATAAGAATATACTTACATACATAAAATACAAAGATACATACAACAATCCTATAAATACAATATAATAAATAATAATAGATACTTATGCAACTATGACGAAATGGAAAGATAATGTTCTTTCACTCTTCTTTTGAAAACTGCAATAGTTTGGCAGTCCCTAATGTCAGGAGGAAGTGAATTCCACAACCGCACGGCGTGCACAGTGAAGGAGTAGGAGTAGAAATCGGTAGAGTGTGGAGGGGACTTAAGGAGGTTCCTAAGATGCGACCTGCAAGGTGCATCAGAAGGACGGGAGTAGGAAAAGCGTTCCCGCAAATAGGATGGTGTTTTAGGGTTGTGAAGGATATTAAATAGCAGACATAATATCCGAGAGTTCCTGCGAAGTCGAATTGGGAGCCACTTGAGTATTTTGCGAAAGTTGGAAACATGATCATACTTTTTAAGGTTAAAAACAAAACGAATACAAATATTTTGCAACCGCTCAAGTTTATTTAAAAGCTCCTCGGTGGCATCCAAATAAAAGGTCACCGTTGCTCCTCGGTGGCATCTAGTTCTTGAGAAAGACCATGTCACACTTTACTGGAATCGGGCCTATTGTTACTGACAGGCCTATTGTCATCAATAGGCCTGATGTAGTGGTGACCCTGCTTCCGAAACTGGCAGAAACCTTTTTCTTTTTCTTTTTATTGTTTTTTAAGAAATATGTGAGTAGTGGATGGCCTTTGCCCTGGAGTGGGCCATTATAGACTAACTACAAAATAAAAGCTAAACTAAGCTGTTGAGTTTCCAATAAATAAATAAAATAAATATGTAAAAATATATAATAAATTATAATAAACGAAACAACAATCAGTAATATTTTCAGTTTCTTTATATATATTTTTATAAGGGTTTCATAGTGTTATTCATTGTATTTTTTTTTATATTTGATGGGATTACGCTTGCCCTCAATCTTGTCCTAAGAACAGAGATGAAGTCGACGATGGAACAAGCTAACCCAAAAGAAGCCTATTAACTCGCGACTTAAATAGATTGGGGCCATTTGAACTCGGGAACACTGTCGCAGGCAGGACACTCACATTTCTGTTGAAACATGAAATAATGTTAAACTGGCACAGGCGGCAGGTGACCAGGCTCAGTTTGTAGTCGTAATTAGTCACTCCGTACTTTAGATAAGTTTTGTAATCATTTGGTCAGTGGATTTCCCATGTGTTACTAGGTGCACAACCATAAAGTCGAAATTGCTTACGTTTGATCTATATTTATAAAATTTGTGATTCGAATGTGGACACCTGCTTTACTGTTGTTGATACGTATTCGTAATGATAAAAGATAAAGAAATAGGACAAGCAATGCACACCAGATTTTAACCAAAAATAGTTACGACTACTTAGTTTTAAGACATTATAGCTCGATTAGTTCAAAATATTTTTACTTCTTTAATTTGGAATAGATTTTACAAATGGCAGCCCTATGACGAGACGATAAATCTACATTGTAGCTCATTTACTTGTTTCACAAAAGGTATCAAATTACGGCCACATACCTCAACTAATTTACAGATCAATGTAAGCCATAACAATTAAACATCAGAAACAAAAATACACAATATTAGAGGTTAATTATGTAAGAAGTGTACACCTGAGACGTAGTGCGCGTTGATCAACAAATAAGAAGTGCTACTTACAGCTTTGTGCTTTTTCAAGCTTTCAAGTGATAATCCTTGCATTTTGATGGCTTACTGAATATTCAAAAAATCACAACTATTTGCCTAGGAGGCAGAAATACAAGCGATCGATTTGGTGCAGTCTTCGTCGATTGCAGAAAAAATCTGACAGATTATCTTATCGTACAGCAGCGTCAATGTTACCATCCTTAAATTATAAAATGTTTATTGCAGCGCAGCGCTCTTACAAATGGTATGGTATGGTGGTATGATTTGTTCACAAATGGTTCACAGTAAAATTATTGGTGAAGATGTCGCTAAATATACGTAAAAATACATTCAGACGAATTGCCTATCGTTTTTTATCGGTTACAATTCGGGGAGTGTAGTTTCTTAATTCCAGAGGAATTACACAATCTAATTATCCCATCCCGATTCTATCATCATATTATGTGTAGAGATACGGCGAATCGTCACCGTTATATGGTTGAAGTTCCGCGGAAACGAACAAAGCACTATGCTTCCATATTTATTGTGAGTACCGCCAGGTTATGGAATTCACTGCCAGCTTCTTCTTCTGATCATTATAATCTGGATCTAATCAAGATTCGAGTGAATCGGTTTCTTCTAGGCAAGCGTGCTTTACTATAGGCTGCTTCGCATCGCTTCAAATCACAGAGCACTTCAAATCAGGCGAGTTGCGACCAAACGCAAGCCCATCTAATTAAAGTTAAGAAAAAAAAATTATAACGTTTTGGATGTCAGTTAATATTGTGATAATAATAATCAACATCTTCTTCTGCGATCGATCTTCTTCTTCTTTCCTGTCGATGGTACGACTCCTTTAAATTACTTGGGCCCGGTATGTGGTCACGCTAATTGTGACGTCTGATATGTCTTCCAAAGTGCAGGTGTTGGGACACTTCAGCAAGTGGGACATCGTCTGGTCGGGGGCACCGCATTCACACTGTGTGTTGGAAGGATCTTTAAATCCCCATTTTGCCTAATTGTGTTTACAGCGACTTAGTTGGGTGCGCAACCGGTTAAGTGCTTTCCAAACAAGCCACTGCAGATCATGTCCCGGAGGCAAATGTTCTTCCCACAGTTTGCTTCTCACCTTTGTAGGTTTGTCTGGAATAGCCTGCGTGGAGCGTAAGAAGCTCTTACGACTTTTAAGCCTACCCGGGGTGGTTGTGTAATCATAGATGGGATGTTGGAAATCGGATTCTTGGAGCTTTTTTTTCCATTGCGCATGCAACATCCCTACGTACGGCAGATGGTGTGATCCCTGCTAATGGGTAGTGTTTATTAAGGGTAGTCGGTTTTAGGCAGCCCAATATAAACCGACACATCTCATTTAGGGCGGTGACTACTTGCCTTGCGTGAGTGGACCGGTGCCACACTGGACACGCAAATTCACCAGGAGAAAAACAAGACATGCCAGTTGTGCGGAGTACTTCGGGTGCTGCTCCCCAGTTAGTAGAAACTAGACGACGCAGCAGGTTATTACGGGTCCCGACTTCTGTTTGGTTTTGAGGCAGTGTGGTTTGTATGTTAGAGCCCTATCTAACGTAAACCCTAGGTATTTTGGGTTCGAGCAATGTTCAACCTTAGTTCCTCGCCACGTGATATGGACCCGATTTGAGTATCTGTAGCGGAGGTGGAATGCGCACGACTCTGTGTTAGACGGGTTTGGCCGGAGGACTTTACTGTCGTAGTATTTCCCTAGTTGATCGAGTCTGCGACAGCTTATCTTCTATGTCAGAAAAGGTCGCTGATTGAGCCGCCAGGGCCAGGTCGTCCGCGTACAGGAAGCGCTCAGTGTGTTGGGTGGTAGGCTGATCTGCCATCGATAATAATCTCGAAATATATTTTTTTAACTAAAAGACAAAGACATTTATTCGTAGGATACGGTAGGCACAAACTTGTTGTATAAAATATTATGTTCAGGACATATCCGCCGCTAGACGCGGCATACGAATATTTACACTGGTTACATTAAAATATTAACACTTTTTAATTTTACATAAACCTAAATCAGAGCTCTAATAAAACAAAACTTAAATACACAAACTCATATAAGACACAAATAAACTATACGCTAAAATTATATCACCAATACTGTTATTGGTGATATAATTTTAGCGTATAGTTTCAGTATGTGCGGAGATCGCATCATGCCCTACCGACTTTTTATTGTTTAGAGATGTTATTATACGAAACACTTCGGTGTCAGAACATGGATTCAAAAATATACTGGAGTTCTTCCGTGTGGGTTGAGATGTACGGGTACTTTTGAACTCATCATGATCACTTTTTTAAACCACTGGAGTAATGATTTTTGAAGAAAAAATAATCACTCTCCGCTAGTTAAGATTAGCTAACCCAAAAGAAGCCGTTCAACTCGCGACTAACTGCCTATTAATTGCATCATAAATAGTTGGTAAAAAGTTTGCCAGTTGATTATTGAGTGACGTCTCCGAATACGGCAGTTAGTTTTATTTCCTTAATGGCAATACTATTTAAAGCTGTCAAAAAATTAAAAATGCAATAAACTTTTGACAACTGCATCAAAAGATTATAATGTATTGATATAACCTAATTTTAATGACTTGGTGCTATTCTTGTGGACACAATTCTGCTTATAATCGAAAGGAAAAAGAACACTTTCAAAATGAGCTTTTTATTGTAAGTAATAGTAGATCTAGTAATAGCAATGATGTGTGTCTATAAATAACTAAACGTCTTCCGTTCTGCTGCGCTGACGTCTTGTTTACGTCTGTGGTGAAGTTTTGTGGTATATTATTGAAATGGTTTCAGCAATAAAGAGTAAGCAGTAGCACAGACTAGTGGCTGTCTACTACTCGTATGTAGGGTGCCGCCAGTTCGGGATGAAGCACCTCTTGGCTGGACTATGTGCTTAGCTCTGTTGGGCTCTTTAAGTGTAACATGTCAACACGCCGTGTTACAGTGGGAGTCGTTCAAACAAGACATTCAAGCCGAAGAAGAACATCCCCGAGGGCACGCACCAGTACGACCTGATGCGGCACGCGGCGGCCACTCTAGGCTCCGGCAACCTGCGCCTCGCCGTCATGCTGCCTGAGGGGGAGGACCTCAACGAGTGGGTCGCCGTCAACAGTGAGCACCAGCCTGCATTACTAGCTGTTTTAACTTGATACATACACATGAACTCACTCCACCCAATTTGTACCAACAAGTCAGTCAGTTATAATCACCAGGTTCAGTGAGCAGCAGCTGTAACACATTATTATCTGTACCTGTTGTAAATACTATGTGTGAACAAGTTGTGTTGGTGAGCTTTCAAAACTAAGAGCTGAATACTCTCCAACTAGTCTTAATAGAAGGAAGTGTATTGAAGTTGTTTAGGTCCTGCTAATGTGGGAGAGTGCACATTTCAGTAGTGTACCATAGCACATATTTAAAAGTCTGTCCCTTACTTATGCAAATTACCCAATAATCAAGTATTGGTGCATTATTCAGCATAAATGTTCAGTAACTTAATATTTTTTATTTAATTCTCTGACACAACACAGCTAAACCATTGGCTGTAGATACCCAATATCTGTATTTTGAGTGCACTTGCATAGTGCATACAGGGATAATCTCTAGTTGTTATCTCAATCATTTAAGTGTGTTCACCTTTGACTCATACACCTTTCAAATTCTGACACTATGGTCACAATAATGCAATAATTTAAAAAATAATAAGAATTGTTTCTTACAAAAACAATTTATTCTTGTGTTAGTTAAACACAACATACATGTGACAGTAACTGTTATTATCATTTAGTTTAAGATTGACAATATTATTAAGAATGTCAAGGTATAATAGATCATACAACAGGTAGTCTTGTTTCAAAAACCAGCTTGTACTCATGCATGTACATGAGCACATAAAGTAAATCAGTGCAGTTTTTTTTTGAGAGAGGTTTACTAAAATCGTGCCCTTACAGCAGGCAGCAACATGCCATTAACAGAACCATATATTAGCATCACTGCTTTTGCCCATTGTTCTTGGCTTGAACATGACGCCGCCGCCGCCACCGCGTGACTCACAGATGACAGGCTAGGTATCGTGCTCACATCCTCTTTTTGTTTCCTTTTAAAGCAAACCATGAGCTGTACAAGGAAAATATATTTTAAAATTGTAACTGTTGATGATTTTCCAGTTAAATGTAACAACATTCACAATTTATAATTTTTATTCATCAAATCATGGTTGGGAATACGTTAGGGGTTCCATATTAAAGTCAAGTTCTCATGAGAGATTTTTGAGTTGCCAAGTAACCAATAATCCACTTAATGTTTATTGATAATGTTCAGTCTTAACGCTGAGCATTCACTCAAGTTATACAGCCAACATAATTATATCCAATTTTGATTTGAAGGACAAACCTACAATCCCAAGCAACCAAATAGACTCGATCTATAGCGCGCATACAAAATAATATGTATGAACAAAATTAACAACATTTATTCAGTACTACTTAAATGATTGCTTACTGAATGAAAATGTAGGGAAAAAAGCGCGCTTGAGAAGCCCTATCCGAGTAAAGTTAGTTTCCCTCAAGCATCTTCTAAGTTGTCCCCTCACTGAAAGCTGCTCCTCGAACACGCCTCAGCTCCGCTGCATATTATTACACTTGTCAGTTGATGACATAGCGCAGATTACTGGCTCAAACTATACTAATTCTTGTCAAAGACCATGAATGGTTGAAAAAGATGGAGAAGGCCTTTACCCGTAATGGAGCTGCATCTCCAACCCTTAACAAAAACTAATACTACTAACTAGGATAAATTAAATACTAACATAATTAACTCTTAATTATTAAAAAGTAGTGATAAAAGCTCATTTTCCGAGATTCGAAATAGAAAGCTTTTTTTATTGTATTAAGTGTTGATTCTGATATGTAATGTGTGAAGTGTATAGTGGCTTGCTCTTGGTGACTGATTAAAAGCACTTGTCTCTGGATAGCTTATGTATCCTCAATACTACGAACGGGCTCCAGAAGCTGGACAGCAACGGTTCGCTGACCGAGTCCTTGTTGCAAGTATAGTAGCTTCTCCAGGCGTAGTATCCATAGTTTCGTTAATTTCGGGAGTTGTTTACGGGTCAACTTCTGATAAGCCGCTCATAAGGTAAAGCGGCGCAGTTGGGGTGATTCGTAATGCAAGCCGTGAGTACCGCAGAGTCTATTTTCCCATATGCCTATTTAAATTACATAATAAAAGTGTACTTACTGAATACTTGTCTATGGTTATATGGTTGATATCATGGTTTTCATGGTGAGTTGATTTGGTTGCTCACGAGTGTATTTCGTCATAGGTAACCTCATTCATGATCCGCAACCTGTAATACATGATTCAGATTCAGATTCAGATTCAGATTTATTTATTTGTAAACATAGGTTACAGATACACGTGAGTGTGAGATGTTACAGTTTTGTTGGTCCTCTATGCTTTGCCATTAGGCGTACAAATATTAACATTTATTTAATTATTTATCTTACAATATTTAAACAATAATTACTCATATCAATTATACTTATTAAGAAATACAATGTCAGAACAAATACCAAGCCAATATTTCAAAAATGTCACCATTTAGATAAAACAGGAAAAATGTCAAACTTCAAATAATAAAATGTCAATTATTAAATTAATATAGTAATGTCACAGTAACAAATCAAATAAAAAATAATGACGTAAAAAACAAAATAAAAGTCAGATGGAAAAAAGAAACAATAATAATAATAACAACATTAAAATATTGAGCAATGTAAGCAGAAAAAGCTAATGTAATATCAAATTTACTCAATGATAAAAAAAAATTCGAGAATGTCAGAGATATAGAGCTATACAATTATGATGGTTTAATCTTTTCTAATTATCTAAAGGAGGGATTATAGAATTATCTTCCAAGTAGTCCTTTATTGAGTAATAACACTTATCGATTAAAAGTTTCATGAGTGTCCTTTTGAATTTGTCCAGATTTAATGCTTTTACTGTTTCAGGCAGCTTGTTAAATATTTTTGTGTCCATGCAGAATGTGCTTTTGTTCATTAGGGCAGTTCTCCCATATGTTGTTTCGAGCTCTAGCTTATTTTTGTCACGTAACTTTCTATAGTAGCTTTTGGGAGCTACTTTATATTGCGAGATGTGTGTTTTGACAAATACATTGGTTTCATAGATATACAATGAAGGAAGGGTAAGAATGTTAAGACTTTTGAACAACGGTTGACAGCTGTCGGTGCTATTTAGGCTGCACATAAATCTTATACATTTTTTTTGAGCTCTAAATACAATTTCTCTATCGACCGAGTTACCCCAGTACATTACGCCATACCTAAGTGCTGATGCAACATAGCCATGATATGCCATTAGTGCCGCTTGTAGGTTAACAATCTTTGACAGTTTGTAAAGTACATACGCGAATTTATTAATTTTTTTACAAATTTCGTCTGTCTGAGCTCTCCAGGTCAAATTTTTATCTATTATGATCCCAAGGAATTTGGTGACGGTAGCTGACTCTATTTGAGTCCCTTGATAATTAATTACAGGGATTGTACTCGGAACTCTCTGGTGGAAATGCATAATTTTTGTTTTTTCTAAATTTATAACGAGATTATTTTTTTCAAACCATGATATAATTGTTTCTAAAGTCATATTTATTTCATTTTCATACGTCATAGGGTCGTCGCATTTAACTACTACTGTGCTGTCATCAGCAAATAGTACCATAGGGTGGTTTATGTGGCTGGGAAGGTCATTTATGTACAGCAAAAAGATGGGAGGTCCTAGCACGCTACCCTGTGGTACGCCGTATTTTACTGTCCTGCATTTTGAACGATATGTTTTCTCATGACCACCATTTCGTTTTGTGCAAATTTGTGTGATTTCAACATATTGTTTTCTACTTGTCAAGTAGGATTCTAATAGTTTAAGTATATTCCCCCTAATACCATATATTTCAAGTTTCTTCAACAAAATTGCGTAATCTACATAATCGAAAGCCTTGCTTAGGTCCATGTAGATAGCACAAACAGAATTTCTTTTGTCCACATTTGATATAATAGGAAGGAGAAGATCATGAATGGCCATATTAATAGTATTTTGTTTACGAAATCCCTTTTGTTCTTTGACTAAAATATTTGACTTCTCTAGATATGTATACAGGGATTTATAGATAACTTTCTCGAATATTTTTGATAGGACAGGTATCAAGGCAATAGGTCTGTAGTTTTCCATAAATTTCCTATCCTGTTTTTTATATAATGGTTTAATTATGGAAGTTTTTAGTCCTTCGGGAAAGATTCCATGAAATATACTCAAGTTAATGATATGACTAAGATGTGGAGCTATGTATTGAGCTACTTCTTTTAAAACTTTCGTGCAAATTCCGTCATAGCCAACACTTTTTGTATCTCTAAGTGAGTTTATATGGTATATTATGTCTTGCGGTATAGTTGGTTCCATAAATAAAGAATTAGAGTTTTTTGAGGTCATATGGACTGGTAGTGCCTTATTTTTAGGTTCAGTAACTTGGTCAACATAGAAATTGTTAAAAGAATCGGCTATTTCTAATGGGTTTGTTATTTGTTTTGTGCCTGTTCGTATTTCTGTTATTGGCTCTTTAGGAAGGAAGGTTTTAGAGTTGTATGTGTATGTGCATGTATGAATTAATTTTACTTTCAAAACAGTCATATATTCAGCAACTGTGTTAGTTCTGATGTAAACACGTCGTACATTGGATCCTTTACGTGGCAAGGACTGCAAAGCTGCACATGAACATGTTTTCATTATATTCAAGAAACCTACTACAAAGCTTTTGATTATAAATAACATGTAAAGATGTGTGGACAAGTTCCACAGCACGTTTGCTTCTGTTGTGTAAGAGCTCGCTCGGTCGGCAGCGGTGGACTTCTTCAACCAGATCAACATGCTGTACGGCACCATCACGGAGTTCTGCACGGAGGAGTCGTGCGCGGTGATGTCGGCGGGGCCCAAGTACGAGTACCACTGGGCAGACGGACACACCGTCAAGAAGCCCATCAAGTGCTCCGCGCCCAAGTACATCGACTACCTCATGACCTGGGCGCAGGACCAGCTCGACGACGAGATGCTCTTCCCCTCCAAAATAGGTAAATACACAACACTGATTACTCGGTGAGCCTATTACCATCAACCGCCCACAAATCCAGACTCCGCGGTTGCTACTGACAAATTTCTGATGGAATCCCCAACATTTTGGCTATGTGATGATAGTGTTATATTGTTTTTATTTTACATATGTACAATATTTACAAACTACATATATACAAGGTGTAAACGGACCCTTCCCTAATCCACGCTCCAAAGTATTGCTGGGCTGGGGACTTTTTTTTGGGTGAAAAATCACGTTTTGCGGTAGGACTCAATGTAAAGCAATCAAAACATTATGCCGATGGATGCATTGAATAGTACGGGGGTCGTGGAAATATTTAAAGTAAAGTTATAACATAAAAACTGACATATTTTTTTTAAACTTGTAAAAGAAGTTGTAACTTTGACTCCCTATATTCCCTGTAACTGTAAGGTTCCCAGGTATAGTCTTGAAAAATAAATTATCGCAATGACGGAGAGTACAAGTGCCTCTCGGCGTCGTTAAGCGTATGTACAGCTGTATGTATATATATTTACATCCTGTAAAGACTTAAAATAATAACCAAAATATGAACAACTATCAAAATGGGAAAAGAATAACGGGGCGTCAAAAACTTCGTCCGCCTCGCTGTTAACAGGAAATTTGTGCCTAATAAGCCCTCAGAGACCAGTTTAATGCTGCGTGCCCGCGGTTCTACTTGCTGCAATCATTAATGAAAGTATAGGGACTATCACTAATAATAAATCCCGGGAATCACCGCTCAAGTTAGTGTTATCACAGCAAGGCTACCTACGCTTGGAGATTCCTATTTAGGTCACCACCTAACTAGAAGCGTTGTCATCAACAATGCATAAATCATCATTAGTAGATGGTTTGCAACAACGGGCATAAGCGTATAGCGAACTTGAGTTGTTGGATACATGTTGCAGGCGTGCCGTTCCCCAAGAACTTCCTGGCGATGGCCAAGACCATCCTCAAGCGCCTGTTCCGCGTGTACGCGCACATCTACCACCAGCACTTCCCCGAGGTGGTGCAGCTGGGCGAGGAGGCGCACCTCAACACCTCCTTCAAGCACTTCATCTTCTTCGTGCAGGTACTGCTACTGGCACTACTGCCACCCTCACACTTCAGTCCAACGTACACAAAGGACGTGAGAAGAGTAAGAAACCCATCACCGAGCCTAGACTCATACACCTAATCATAGTTACCTAGTCTTACGTTTTAGGAACTCTCTCCATGAAAAGTCAAAAAGCCATTTATTTAAATTTGGGTGAGAATGGAAATAATGTAATTGACATGAAATAACCGTGTGTGCAGGAATTCAACCTGATCGAGCGGCGGGAGCTGGCGCCGCTGCAGGAGCTCATCGAGAAGCTCACCGCCAAGGAGGCGCGATGAGCCCCCCGCCCCCTACGTGCAACCCGCACCCCCCCTCCCCCCTCCCCCCTACCACCACTCGGACACACGCTTACTATTGTTTCGCTAGATCTTCGCACTATGTTATACTGGGGGGCTTGTACCAGGTCTCGGCGTAGACACGCGCGTCGCGACACTCCTATGTCACACAAGGGTATGCTTGATGCTGGCCACACTATGCCGACGCCGTGTGGCCTGGCTGGACGCACGCGACAGCAGACGCACACTCGCTGCTCTTCGTGACCGTACGAGTGTTCGGCTGTCCGCACGAAGAATCTCAAAATTGTCGACATTTACGTTACAGTTTTATTTAAAACTGTAGTTTCGTAAATCTTAGTACTTTGATCTTTGTTGCATAGTAACCACATCATTGTTTTGAATGAACGCTAGTGCTCTGAAGTAAATACATACGAACACAGAGATGCTAGTGCACTGATTGAAATGTTTGTGATATGAGGGCAGGATGGACTCGTGCGAGCGTGTCGTGTGGCGCCCTCTGCACGTAGTGTATGTCCTCACTCAGATAGAACCAGTAGGCTATAGAGAAGACGGCCTTCCTACACAATAAGATTAAATATAGATGCGATTTATCTTTGTGAAAATATTTAGATTTGATACATGAAGTATAATGTTATATTTAAGGTTTATTACACTGTGGTTCGTCAGGAGACGCGCTGAGCGTTCACGTGCAGTGTACATGCTCAGCGCGTCACAAGCGCCTAACGTGTGACGTCACAAGCGCGTCTTGTGCTATTCAGTATAAGTTATTTATTAATTTCGGTTATAGGACTGACGGTATTGCTGTCTAGATTATTTATTAGATTAAATCTTGTTTTTGTGTACGACTTCTAATTTGAATGCAATAATCTCTTATAGCGTTAATATAAGTAATGTAGATATTCTGTGCATTTAATATATTTTGATTTCGTGTTCTATCATATCGATCTATATTGCGACTGACAAGTGATGTATTTAATTTAAAATTAGATCCTTTCTGAATATAAAAATTAAGTTTTCATAATAAACAATTGTTTTATTATCTTTACACACAGCACATAAACGCGATATTTACCATGTTTACTATTAATTTTGAAAAAAATGTTTTATTACCATTGCAGTTATTTCGTTGAAAGTTTTGGTCTAATCTAATCGACTATATAACCGGCTTATAGCGGATGATTTACTCGCATTACACTCCTATCTCCGCTGCGAGCACAAAATTATCCAGGTCTCTTTTTTAGGGTTCCGTAGCCAAATGGCTAAAACGGAAGCCTTATAGATTCGCCGTGTCCGCCTGTCTGTCCATCCATGTAATGTTATATGCCGACGACTTAACTTTTTATGGTAACTCATGGGACTGTTATATCCTGGATATGACAGTGGAATAGCTGATGATGATGATCCTCATACAATTCTGTCTAGTCAGCTTATTATGACTAAGATAAGGAAGGCACGGATGCCTGTCGGCTCGGGAGTTAGTTCGGTCAGATACTCGGTACGGGTCGGAGGTCCCAATTATTATTGTAATACTAGTTCTTTATAATTGCCACTTCTTTTTATACTCAATTAAAGTATTTCATTCTAGTTTACTAAATAATTCTTTTTTTAAAAACCTCTTCACGGACCTTCGTATAATATTTGGTGGCAGCGGTGGGATACGAAAATCCCTTACCCGAATACGCTTCTCAAAAACTTACTATATCCTACCAGAAACCAATAAGTGTTGTGAAATTAATAAGTGTTCCAAAAGTGTAACAAATCTAAAGTGCTTCAGTGAATTCATCAACATCTGTTCCTGTGTGTTGCACCTTGCAACCGAATCCAGCTTCCATCCTCTGTTCACACGGAGGTCCTCGGCAGCCACTGTTCCACGGTCCGCGGTCCACAGTGACCTGTGGAAACGATGCTGATCATCGTCTTAACGACTACGTTCCTGTGAGTGAAAACTACTATTTCCTTGCGTGAATACCAGAATTAACTCAGAGCCTCTGTTCCTACATAAATATTCAATTTCTATAAATAGACATTTAATCTGCATACATTGTATTGTAACTGATAAGACTCGCTGCAAACTTTGTTTAGACTACGCGCTACTGCTGCGTAACTATAATAAGCTAAGTTAAGGCTTCTTGTAATAATATTCTTACATTTTATTTTTTTGTTGTTTACGCTTTGTTCTGAAGCTACACCATGACTACTAAATCTGAGGCTAAAGATGAAGGTTCCAGTGGCTCTAAGGGCTCTAAACTGGAAATTGACGATAAAATAGAACTAGGTATTCTTTTCAAGTTCATAAAACCATTCGATGGATCTAGGGAAAAATTAAATCCCTTTATTACTAACTGCCAGAGCGCTTTCGATATCGCTACGAAAAATCAGAAACCTATTCTGTTTAAATTTATCTTAAGTCAATTAGTCGACAAGGCCGAATCAACATGCACTGTCAAAGATTTCGATTCCTTCGAACAATTTATTGATTTCCTTAAACAGCAATTTGGAGAAAGAAAACACTATGCTCATCTGCTTACCGAGCTTCAGGACTGCAGACAGAATTCCACTGAAACTGTCAATCAGTTCGCATTAAAAATCGAAACATGTCTAGCAAAATTACTCACAGAGATAAACATTTCTATTCCGACAAAAAAGAAAACGGAGCTAGCAGGACGTGTTGCCGCAATACAAGATCTTTCTCTTCACACGTTTATAATAGGACTCCAACCACGTATTTCACAGGTCGTTAGATGTCGCAATCCAGACTCATTAAATTCTGCCGTAAACTTTGCAGTAGAAGAAGAGAAAATTATCTCTAGTATTTACAAAAAATCAATTCCCAACACGCACTTCCAAAATGATAGACTCAAAAATACCAACACTCGTCGTGAGTCCCAACCGCCTCATTTTACAGGTTCACGCAGTTATCGTTCCGACTATTCTAAAGTTGTGAACACTAACGATATGATTTGCCGTTACTGCAAAAACATTGGACACACCATCGAAAATTGTCGCAAGAGACAATATAATAACAGCAGGAATCAATCCACTGCTTCTACTTCATATGGTCGTCAAGCTAACCCTACACAAACTTCTAACTCTAATCCAATGCGCAAAATTCTTAACATAAACCAAGACAACGAAGAGGGAGTTGACGAAATTGATCGTAACGATTTAAACGAATAGAATTTCCCGACCGGCGTCGCCCGGGAAATTATCCCTACTACCTCAAAGACGATGCCTCTATCCCCACTATATCCTCTGAATCATATTATACTAAATCTACTAAATCCACTGTTTCTACTAAATCCACTGTTTCTACTAAATCCACTGTTTCTACTAAATCCACTGTTTCTACTAAACCCACTGTTTCTACTAAATCCACTGTTTCTACTAAATCCACTGTATCTACTAAACCCACTGTTTCTACTAAATCCACTGTTTCTACTAAACCCACTGTTTCTACTAAATCCACTGTATCTACTAAACCCACTGTTTCCACTACCTCTACTAAATCAACGACTAAACTCACTGAATCCACTTCTTCTACCAACCCACGTAGCAAATCTTACCAATCCACCGAACCTATTCTAGTACCAAATCCAGATGTTTCAACTTCAGATATCCTACAAAACCTGAAAAAAAGTAATAACATGAAAACCTATAAAATAAATAAAAATACTGAAAAAAAGTACTTACCTTATGTAATAATCCAAACCTCAGTCGCTGATAGACCTCTATCCTTTCTAGTTGACACTGGTTCTTGCGTAAGCCTCCTGAAATTAGATTCCATGACCAAAGTTCCAGAATTGAGTAAGGAAATTATACTCCTTAAAGGAATTGACGCGGGAAGTGAAGCAACTTCAACGCTAGGTAGTTTCAAACTACAAATATTTCAAAAATCAAATAAACCTTACAGCCATGAATTCCACGTCGTAAAAGAAATCAGCCTCAGCTACGATGGTATTATAGGTACCGATCTCCTAAAGAATCTAGGTTGTCAAATAGACTACCATCAAGGAACACTTCAAATAGATGAAGATTCTGTTAAATTAAAGTTCTCTGAACCATTATACAATATCCCGCCTCGCTCAGAAACCGTCATCGAATGCACAGTCAATAATCCAGACATAAAAGAAGGTATAATACTAGATCAATATATCTCTGCCTCATTGCTAATTGCGAACTGCATCGTTAAAGTCAAAGATAATAATCGTGTTAATATATCGGTTGTTAACATTTCCGAAGAACCCGTCATACTTCAATCCAACCTTAACCTTGCAATAGAACCTCTAAATACTCGAAATTGGCCAAGTCCCAATAACTCAAAACCTCTTTCTAACGTCTCAATACGAACTAATAAAGTTCTCGAACAACTTAGAATTTCCCACCTCAATGAAGAGGAATCCAATGCCTTGTTACAAATTTGTACAAACTTTTCCGACATTTTTCACCTTCCAGACGAACAGCTCACCTATACTAAAGCCACTGAACGTAACATCAGAACAAACACAGATATTCCTATTCAAACCAAATCCTATAGATTTCCTGAATGCCACAAAAAGGAAGTAGAAAACCAACTCAATAAGATGCTAGAACAAAAAATAGTGATACCATCAAATTCACCCTGGTCCTCACCCATTTGGGTCGTGCCAAAAAAATTAGACGCTTCAGGAAAACGAAAATGGAGAGTCGTTATAGACTATAGGAAACTCAACGACATCACCATTGGAGAAACTTATCCTATTCCGCAGATTACAGAAATTCTAGATCAATTAGGGAAAAGTCAATATTTCACAACTTTAGACTTGGCTTCAGGCTTCCATCAAATTCCAATATCTGAACAGGATGCTCCTAAAACCGCCTTTTCAGTACCTCAAGGTCATTTTCAATTCACAAGAATGCCATTTGGGTTAAAAAATGCCCCCTCAACCTTTCAAAAACTTATGAACACTTGTTTATGTGGACTCCAAGGCTCACGTTGCTTTGTGTATTTAGATGACATTGTTGTATATTCGCCAGACCTCCCAAGTCATATTCAAAATCTATCCTCTATTTTCAATAGACTCAGAGACTATAACCTGAAACTCCAACCAGATAAGTGCGAGTTTCTATGTAAAGAAGTCGCTTATCTTGGTCACGTTATCAACAAAGACGGTGTGCAAGCAGATCCAAAAAAAATTAAAGCCATCACTGAATTTCCCATACCAAAGTGTCCCAAAGACGTGAAATCTTTTCTCGGCCTCACATCCTACTATAGACGTTTCATACCAGACTTTTCTAAACTAGCAAAACCGCTAACTTCCCTTCTAAAAAAAGATACACCGTTTAATTGGAAAAACGAACAACAACTTGCTTTTGAGATGCTACAGAAAAAATTAGTAACCTCACCTATCCTTGCTTACCCTGATTTTACGAAACCTTTTATCCTCACTTGTGACGCTTCAAACTTCGCTGTTTCTGCTATTTTATCACAAGGTTCTATAGGAAAAGATCGCCCCATTGCTTACGCATCACGAACGCTTAACAAAGCTGAATGTAACTACAGCGTTACTGAAAAAGAATGCTTGGCTATTGTCTTTGGAACCAAAGCCTTTCGTCCCTATCTTTACGGAAACCGATTCACAATAGTTACAGATCATAAGCCTTTGCAATGGCTATTCAACTGTAAAGACCCTGGATCTAGATTAATTCGCTGGCGACTCAAATTAGAAGAGATCGACTATGAGATCATACATAAGAAGGGGAAAATAAATACCAATGCTGACGCACTGTCCCGATTTCCAGCTAACCCCATTCAAGATGAACCTTCACCAACTCCTGACTCTCTTCTACAAAATCTTGACACCGAATTAAATAATCTACCAGAAAACCCTCTCGTAGACCTACCATCTCCTATCCCATTCTCCTTTGAAAATGACGACCTGCTCAACCAAGATCTTAACACCGATTCTAATATAATACCTAATGTTCCGCCGAGTCGTTCGCAACCACAGGACATACCAACATTGTCTCCAGAACTCCTAGATCTAGGATCGAACTTACCTTACCTTGACCTTAGTCCTAACAGTGCAGACCTCAACCTTGACTTTGAATCACTCCAAATCCCCTCATCAGACCCACAACTAAACCTAAACAACGACAACTATACGCAATTCCTGAAATCAAACTCAAATAAGAGAACAAATAATACAATCTTAAAAGAACACAACGAAAACCTCTTATAAACAACTTGCAAAATTATATTAATTCCTACATCCATAGATTTAGACGACTCCAATCCCTATGTGTCTGAAATTCTTCCCTTCTCTGAAAACGTAGACGAGATCTTTAATTCTGAAAAAGAATTACATCATTTTCTAAAAACTAACTACGAAAATAAGACAGTTTACCTAATCTTTACTAAAGTTCACCATTTCGACGAATCATCCTATCCTGCTATCTTCGACACTCTGAAACAAGTAAGAGACGAAATCTTGAAATCTGAAGAAACAACAGAGATTGCCATTTCCGATTTCAGAAATCCGTTTGACCAACATTCCTACACTAAAATCTATAATATTCTAACTCATATTTTTAACAATACAAAAATCCAAATCCACGTTTATCTAAATAAAATAATATACCCCACCTTGAGTGAAAGACCTAAAATAATGCGTGAAAATCATGACATTCCTACATCTGGACATCTAGGATCAATACGGATGTACAACAGAATCAGAGAACAATTTTATTGGAAGGGCATGAGAAGTGACATAGAAGACTATGTCAAGAAATGTAAACTCTGTCAAGAAAACAAAGCGTTAAGAAAACTAAACAAAGCTCCTATGGAAATTACTACTACATCCACAGCCCCGTTTCAAAGAGTAGCACTAGATATAGTAGGACCCTTAACTGAATCCGGTACTGCCAAACTCAAATATATCCTAACCTTACAAGATGACCTAACAAAATACTCAACCGCCTATCCTATACGTAGTACAACTGCCGAAGAAACTAGTGATTGTCTTATCCACTTCATATCACTATTTGGAATTCCTAAATTTATTCTTACCGATCAAGGCACTAATTTCACATCCGGTCTATTTAAAACCACTTGCCAATTTCTCAAAGTAAAACAACTCTGGTCATCGCCCTATCATCCTCAGACACAAGGAGCCCTAGAACGCAGTCATTCAACCCTTAAGGAATATTTAAAATCATTTGTTAATCAGAATCAAGATAATTGGCCTACCTATGTATATACAGCTATGCTAACATATAACACAACAACACACTCTACCACGAAATTCACTCCTTATGAATTAATTTTCGGTCACAAACCTTTTATTCCTAATTCTATATACGAAGGTGAACCTAACGCAACATATTCGGACTACATAAGAATGTTACAACATAAATTCAAATACACCAGAGAAATAGCTCTGGAGAATATACTAAAATCCAAAGAGTCTTCTAAATCCTACTATGACTCCCATACTAAGTCACCACCACAATACAAGGCCGGTGACTACGTTTACCTTAAAAACAATCTGAGGCTCAAAAAAGCACTATTCCCTATCTGGAAGGGGCCGTACAAAATTATAAGAGTACATGGTAATAATACTGCCACACTCTTAATTAATAGACGCCACGTAACTCATCATTTCGATCAAATGAAACCGGCAGAAGTCAAAGATCTTGTATTATAGGTATATTAGTTTATAGTTATATTAATCCATTATAGTAGTCAACTAACCTAACTTTATTCATTCTATTTCAGCGCATTGAGCAATGCACACCAGGACTTTGTCAAGCCACTTCCCTCTAGTTCCGGCATATACTTCGATAGCGTAGGAAAACTTAAAATAATCAAAGGCAAACTAAGCATAATCAGCTATGTAAACGTTTCATTTGTAAATCCTCATCTTACCAACCTTAATGATATTCTAAATATAGTTAAGAATACATGCCAAAAATCAAACAACCTTCAATGTGAAAATATAATATCCCCACTCACAGTCCGATACAATGATATCAAACGCGAGTTCGACTCTATTTCACATTTAATATCAAAACGTAATAAACGTTCAGCATGGTTCGGAGGAATTGGCACTGTTTTCAAACATGTTTTCGGTACACTAGACGAAGACGACGCACTTATATACGAATCCGCAATAGAGTCTATCCAGAATCACGAAAAGAAGCTCGCAGAATATATGAAAGAAAATATCTTAATTACCACCACTACCATGGAATCTTACAAACAAACAATTAATCAAATAAAAAGTAACGAAGATTCTCTTAACCAAGTGTTAAGTCAACTTGTACTACAAGTAAATAATATCACGGAAACCAATAAAATCTTAATATCTGAAACAAAGGTCTATTCCATAATAGCTAGCCTCGAAAGCTCACTATTGGCATTATCGTTCCAGCTCGAAGACATAACAAACGCTATCATGTTAAGTAGTCAAAACATCCTGCATCCGAACATACTAAGTCCGGCTCAGTTATACATGGAACTTGTTGATAACGATAGGTACTTACCTAGAGACACTGGAATCCCCATAACGTTAAGTTTAGATAACATTCATTTAATACTAAGCATTTCCAATGTCGCATGTTATTATTATAAAAACAAACTTGTGTTCGTTTTACAAATCCCATTAGTTACTAATGATGAATTTAATCTGTACCACAACTTAGCATTACCTGCTCCTCACGGATCAGATAATCCGAACACATTTAGTTTAATACTACCTTCTAGTTTGTATACTGCTATTTCTAAGGATAAGTTGAACTATTGTAATTTAGATAACCTAGATAAGTGTAAAACGATAAACTCTGAGTTCTTTCTGTGTGAGATACCTACGGTATTGTTGACGAGCGGGAATCCTACCTGTGAAAGTGAACTATTAACAAAATCAATTAATACTATTCCTGTACAATGTGAAACAAAAACAATTATCGGTGAATTAGATATTTGGAAACCACTTCTGAACAATCAGTGGATCTTCGTGCAATCACATTCGAGTAAAATATCGATTGATTGTAATACACCCGAACTACGCGATATTATAGTGTCCGGTACAGGAATATTACAAATTCCGAGACAATGTACAGTATACACCAGAAGTGCAAGACTTATATCATCCGGTGACGAAATCAATATAGACATTCCTATTCCTAGTTTAGATTTTAATATTATCAATGACTCGTGCTGTAAGATAGACACTAAGACTACTAGTTTAAATAACAACATATCCCCTATTTTATTAAAAAACATTGATTTGGATGATCTTACTACAAATAATCATTTAGTTTCAAACCTAAACCAGATCATTGACGAAGAACCCATTTTAGTAAAATATGGGACTCATTATTCTATACTAACTGTGTGTATTTTAATAATTGTAATATCTTTTATAGTGTTTAAATCTTGTAAAATAATTTCTAGACATAAGTCTAAATTCTACATTTCTTGTATAAGGCCGACGACCCATACCGATAACGATCTCCATAACAACAACGAAGATACCGAACTCGAAAGTCAATCAATTCCATTACCGAGATTAAGAGAAATTGTGTAATCTTCTGAATTTCGGACTTTTCTCCCCGAATTTCAGTCTTCTGGGGGGGGCTGTTATATCCTGGATATGACAGTGGAATAGCTGATGATAATGATCCTCATACAATTCTGTCTAGTCAGCTTATTATGACTAAGATAAGGAAGGCACGGATGCCTGTCGGCTCGGGAGTTAGTTCGGTCAGATACTCGGTACGGGTCGGAGGTCCCAATTATTATTGTAATACTAGTTCTTTATAATTGCCACTTCTTTTTATACTCAATTAAAGTATTTCATTCTAGTTTACTAAATAATTCTTTTTTTAAAAACCTCTTCACGGACCTTCGTATAATAGGACGAACTTTTGTTGCGGCCCAAGAAGGTTTCAATACAGTCACTCATTGGCTTGCTCTTAACAAACTGACCTTAAATGCCACCAAAACTAAATATACTACTCAAAACAGAATAAGGGCCACGAGGTATTTTGTCTGTACCATGAAAATAATAAAACCAATATATATTTTTTTGTCTCCATAACGAAAACTAATGTTGTTTTTACCATGTAGACCAATACATTTATTCAAATAATAATGATTAAAAAGTTTATTTGCTTTTGAAAGAAAAAACACATTTTAGGTTAAAAATAAAAACAATGTAAAGTTACTGAAAACAAAAGAAAATACTCCATGCTCATCTTTTAGTAACGGGTATGCCCCCCTCGCTTAGCTACGCACTCCTGAAGCCTGGAGTGCATGCTCTCAATCAAATGCCTGACATTTTCCATTGGAATCTCTTCCCAGGCCCTTTTAACAGCGTTGATGAGTTGCTGTTGGTTGTGGATTTCCTGATCACCGTCTCTAACTCTTCGTTTCAACTGATCCCACATGTGCTCTATTGGATTTAAGTCCGGACTGTTCGCCGGCCACGACAAGACTTGAATTTGAGAGGCTTCCAGTGCAAACAGAGTCGCTTGAGCCGTGTGTGCACGAGCATTGTCTTGCATCAAGATGAATCCAGGACCCGCTCGCTGTGCAAATGGGATCACATGTGGTGTGACAACTTCCTCAATATACCGCTGAGCAGTAACAGTACCCTCATTTAAAATAGCGAGCTCAGTTTTGCCGTGTAAGCTTATCCCGCCCCAAATCATTACATTTGGACCACCAAAACGATCGACTTCATGGATGCAGGCTTCTGAAAATCTCTCGCCGCGTCTTCTCCATACTGTAATACGCCGACCGTCGTTAAAAAATTTAACTTTGCATTCGTCTGTGAAGAGCACCATGCCCCATTGGTTTATGTCCCAGTCCAAATGTTGACGGGAAAATCTTAAACGATTTGCACGATGATTTCTGGTTAATGGAACACGGACAACTCGCCTTCTTGATGCCTGCTGGTCTTCATGCAATCGATTACGAATAGTTTGGTCACTGACACGAGTACCCGTTGTCAGCCGTAAACGATTTTGCAGCTTGCGGGCCGTCGTTGTGCGATCTCGGCGCGCACTTAATCGAATGTAACGATCCTCTTGAGCTGTTGTAATGCGAACTCTGCCCGAACCAGGTCTTCTTCTAACACTACCGGTCTCATGGAAACGATTCCATAGATTTTGAATAGCTCTTCGAGAAAAACCCAATTGCAAACCCACAGATCGCTGCGAATGACCTTCTTCAATCATTGTAACGGCTCTGGTTGCTGTCAGCGAGTCCATATGACGCCTGCGTGCTTGTGGCATATTGCAAAAGACGTTTCTGACTCGAGATATCAATGAACTCTGATAATTTCTAATAAACCAAGAAGCTAAGGAAAGCAAAACGTCAAAGAAAATGGAATCAAAATCTTCAAAAAGAATTTTAAATCAAATTTTATTTAAAATTGTTGCCAGCATTAGATGAATACTACAATATTAAAAAGTTTAGGTATCAAAGAGTTTGTATACTCAATATTTTACTACTTTCAATATTATGTAAATGTTTACTAAATTACACCAAAATGTAAAAATACCTCGTGGCCCTTATTCTGTTTTGAGTAGTATATATAGAATTTACAATACATAATGTAGCATCTCATCCTAATAGTTTCAATATTTATGCACATAATTAATACTTAGGCATAATAATCGATAGAAAGAACAATGTTCAAAACGTCCCCACCCTTGTAGCACTTTAAAACCTATGTTAATCGAAGGGCCATAACCATCTTATCATTTTATTGTACGACGGCGAGACTGAAATGTGCATCCGAAAAAAGTTATATCGACATGAAGAAACCGGAATCAGTCACAATTATGTTGCCGTTTATTATACTTTTTCGACATGATGTAACCATACCTACTTCAATTATAATTACATTTTGGTAAGTTTTTTTAATTAAAAACACGTTCAGAGTCCAAAGAAGCTAGAGGTGAGCAGGATGGAATGGTTATAATAAGAGCCGCACGCGCAGCGCAACACGACGCAGAATAAGTAGTAAGTGCGGGGTGGGGGAAGGGCGGAGAGAAGGGGAGGATGTCTTTGTTCCCTTATCGCTTGCCTGTCTGCGACTGCTGGTTTTTGATTATTGTAATTGTTATTTAGTACCTTTTGGAACTTCCTTGAGCGTACGCGTATTTGTCTCCTACTTTTGATTGCTAGTTTTATCCTTCTACTTTGGACTTGTTACTGGATTTGATTTTGTGCCAACGGTTGGACTAAGTTGAATTGGTTTGTTTTTAGTGACTACGGACTTGATAACGGATTTTGTGTGCCTGTGGTTTGGATTCGTTTAATTTTTTTGGCAATATGGAACAGCAACGAATTCATCAATGTGTTACGTGTTCACGGTCTGTATTCCGAGATCGAAATCGACGCATTCTAACACGTGAATACATAGAAAACCATCCAGGATTCTTCGAGTACGTACTGGAGCGGATGAATGTAGAAGAGGTAAGTAAACAACTATTTCTTAAAGAAATAAATAGATTATGGCACTTTTCATTGATCAATTAGTATTTGTATTTAATAATATGACTTATTTCTTAAGTGTGTACGACGATTTTAGTTTATTTCTAAATGCTATCATTTGGCCCATTAAAAATGATAGATAGCTATCACAACGATATTAAGAACTGAGAAAAATATAAGTCGGGCGCTCTCATTAGTAAGCTATTGTGATATTTTTTTTTGCTTCACTGCATTAGTAATGTTATCTTTCAGGTGGCCCATAACGACTTGCAGTACATGTGTTACCGCTGTTGGGTAGCAGCAAATCGACACATACAACGACAAATGAGAAATGAAGGTCGACAAAACGAGGAACAAGCTGATGAGCAAGCCGATGAACAAGCAGTTGCCGAACAGTCAATTACAGTGCCAACGTACAAAAGGTTAGCAAATACTTCTCGTCACTGTGCGTTTCATGGATGTACAAATCAAGATCTACATAGAATACCACTATTCTTAAAAATACATTCATTAGTCGAGCACAGCTTATATGTCCCTACCAGTGCAAGGGTTTGTACAAATCATATGTGGGCAAATGAATGGAACCTATTATACGATTCTGCAAATACGACATTTTCACCAGACCAGTTAAAAGATATGATGGACGTTTTAAAAAATGCGTATAATAATAAAAAAGGCTTGGATTTTGAAAATATAGACAGCATTTCTCCTGAAGAACTATATTTTAGAACAGGGCTAACCCACGAGCAGTTTGCTATTGTTTTAAATGACACACCATCATTAAATTACCTAGTTAATTTAGTTACCTACCTAATTTAATGTGAGTGTTTATTAATATTTGCATGCTATTTTTATGGCGAAATGTGTCACTGCACTACATCTTATGTTTACCATCTTTTGTACCACATTTAACGCAAATAAATAATTTTGACTTTGACTTTGACTTTAAACCAGCACACAAGACAGCCCAAAACTGTGCTGGCGTGTTATCTCATGACTATAAGGTCAGCTGAACCAGATGTCAGAATAGCATGCCACTTAAACGTCAGCAGGACAACAGTGGGACGTTACCTGAATACAGCCCGAGAGTGCTTAATGAGAAACTTTGTGGCACTTCATCTAGGATACGACCACATCAGCCGAGATGAAATAATAAGTCACTGCACTACTATTGCCAGGGCATTACATGGAGATTCACAAGCCATCATATTATTCGACGGGACATACATTTATATACAGAAAAGCAAGAATTTCCTGTTCCAGAAAATAACTTACAGCCTGCACAAGTTCAAAAACTTATTGAAGCCATTCCTTTTAGTGTGCCCAGACGGGTATATTATAGACATTCTAGGACCGTATTCTGCCAGGAAATCAGACGCTCAGATTATGAAGGATATAATGAATGACATATATTCTCCGATTCACTACTTGCTCCAAGAAAATGATACTTTTATTTTAGACAGAGGCTTCAGAGACTCAATTCCTGCAATCGAAGAATGTGGCTATGAGCCTCACATGCCACCTACAAAAGACAGAAACGCAACTCAGCTCACGAATGAACAAGCGAATAAATCGCGTCTAATAACAATTGTCCGCTGGGTCATTGAGGCGATAAACGGAAGATTCAAACGCGACTTTAAAATGTTCAGGAACGTGGTATTCAATAAATCACTTCCTCACCTCTTCATTGACTTCCGAATTGCTGGAGCGCTTCTCAACACCTTCAGGGAGCCTTTTCATGATAGTGTCTACGCCACAGACTTCGTAGAACGAATTAGTCGCAGAATTCATATCAACAATGACTTGGGCAACTACGTTGTTGCAGAAAATGTTAACAGACAGCGGGCTGCGTTCAGGACATTGACTGACGAGTCCATAAATATACCGTTCCCTGAATTGTCAAACGAAGATATTATTTTGTTTAGCTTGGGGACATATCATCTAAAACTGGCAGCTTCCTATGTCAGCGAACATTTACGTGGCGGCGTCTATAACATAGAGGTTTGCGCAACTTCAAGCCCAATTATGAATCAATACGGTATAGACACGGAAGATTGCACTCTTCTGAGGGGTCGAATTTTATCAAGACATAGGTCAAATGCGACCTATTACACGTATTTATTAGATACTAAATAACGCACAGGGGCATATTACTGCTCATGTTTGACGGGTATGAGGACAGTTGGTGCCTGTGCGCATGTCGTCAGTATCGTGTGGTACTATGGGATTGGAAGGCGTTTAGAGAATTTCATTGGGCCAGCCAGTGCTTGGGACAATATTGTAATAGACACTGAAAACACCGAATAATCTATTTGTTGTTATAAAAAGTAAACTGTTTTATTTGTAATTAAGAAGGTATTTTTATTTGAAAACTCCTAAAAAAAGTCAATGGTTACTTCACAAAAACGATATTCAGCAGAATTCAACATTGAACTTTTTCTTGCTCCGTGAGTTGTTCCCGTGCGGGAGTCACCATTTAATTCCAAAGAGTTATTTGAAAACTCCGAACTAAATCATCCCACAGTAATAATTAAAAAAAGAACAGCATTGTGATCGGTAACATAATTATTATTGTGACTGATTCCGGTTTCTTCATGTCGATATAACTTTTTTCGGATGCACATTTCTGTTTCGCTGTCGTACAATAAAATGACTATGGTCCTTCGATTAACATAGGTTTGAAAGTGCTACAAGGGTGGGGACGGGGCCCATACATTTTTGGGCATTGTTCTTTATCCTTCAAACATCACATTTCACATCTGGTCCAGAAAACAAGAAAACTCGTTCATATTTTTAAAAATCTTAGGCATGTTGCAAGTTGGAAACTGGTTAAAACTGTTTATGAATCCCTTTGCCAATCCATCCTATCGTATGGTATTTCCACCTGGAGCGGCTCGTATAAAACCTAAACGTTGAAAGAGCTAAACGAATATCCTAAACGTTGAAAGAGCTCGACGACTTCTCCTAAAAATTGCTCTATTCAAACCACGTTTATGCGATATAAAAACCCTCTATAACGAAGCCAATGTATTAACGGTCAGGCAGCTTTATATACTACCTAATAACAGTCATGAAAAAGCATTCCTCTATAGACGTTTCTACAGCTAAACAAAAGGTGAATTTTACAGTATACAGACATAACAGTAGCACAACTACAACAAAGACCATTTATGCTAATAAAACTTTTTAGGGTTCCGTTGCCAAATGGCAAAAATGGAATCCTTATAGATTCGCCCCGTCCGTCTATCTGTCCGTCCGTCCGTATGTCACAGCCATTTTACTCCAAGACTTGGCACCACTCAGTTGAGGAGAGTAGGTGTCTTCCATGAACCGCTACACAAAAGTGGTGTAAAATTATGAATAAAAAGGGGTGGCTCTCAATACATATAACTGAGGGTTGATAAAAATTATTTCAATGTATATAACTGTGGGGTGTCTATCGACAGCTCTTAAAAAATGATATAGAGGTTCCTAAACACTTTTTTTCTGAAGTCAATGTTTGATATTTGCTTCAAAAGCCGTAATAATTATGTCCCCCCCCTCTAATTAAAAAATCTATAAGGGTTCCGTATTTGCCATTTGGCAACGGAACCCCTAAAAAGTATTTAAGAAACTTCGATGTCATTTTTAAGAGCTATCGATAGGCATCCCACACCACAGAACAGATAAAGGAGGTTAGAAAGGAAATAGTTCCTGATTTGTATCAGAACGCGTGTCGCCGCTTGTCTCCCACTCTTTAACTTCACTACAAGCAACAGACCAATGCCTACGCGGATTATGCACACAAATAAACAACACGCACTTAGATCGTGAGTTTGCTATTGGTTGTCACACTAACGCAATCACTGCGTTTGACGTACACCACTCGTACACGCGTAAAAGCTCTTGTATGCTAGGGCGACTAAAAGGTCGATTGTTGATATCGATAAAATTAATGTAATCTTGCTTCTAACTTTGCAAGTATTGTGGACTATGCGGACTTCTGTAATGCATGAATAATGTTCAATTCTGTTGTGAACATTATTCATGCGAATTTAGAAACAAATAAAAAATACATAACTGAATTTTAAAACCAATTTTATTATAAACATTATAATTTAACATGGAATATTTACCGTGTTTATTGTTTGTTCATTAGAGAAAGTCGGTTGCCTCTCAACCTTACATTTCCGGTGCTTATCATCAGTTCAAATAAAAAAAAATACACTAGTTTACACGATTTTTGTCCCTGAAATGAAATATAATATACGGTTACGTTACTTAAGGTCTACATTTCGGAAAAAATATAAAAATAAATTCCAGCACGTCAGGTTTTTGAAATATTAATTAAGATTTTTTTTACAAAAACTACATCTAAATAATCAATAGAGAGTTAAAAATGGATAATTTATGCTTCTTTTTTACACATATTTTTATCTATATCTCTCACAACAGACCAACAATAGTCACCTAGCATATTTTGAACCCAAAAACCTGGATATTTTTGCAGAAATGATTTTTAATCTTGGTGAAATCGCTCACCAAGTTTGTTGTTACGTAATTATCATCATCGAAATGTTGCGAACAAATTGTGCTACATTTAGTAGGGATCCAATCAATTCTACCAGTTGTCTCAATCCACAGGTGTTTTATACCTGGATCTGTAGGAAACCTAAAACATATTAAATCATTACCTATGTCAGTTTCAATTGAAAAATGACATAAACTTATATACAAAAAATATACAAAAACCTCACTCAGAATCTAAATTAACAATTGGTCATAATAAACAATATTATTTTAGTTATTAGTGTACTATTGATAATAATCAATTGTATCATAGTAATTATCGACATTGTTTACAAATTGGCAAGCACTATCGATGTGCCTAGATTTCGTGGAATTGAACCATTGGTTCGGCACTCGGGACTCTCGCAGTGAACGTAATACATTGCGCGATCGCGCATGTAGTAGTGCAAAAGGCATCCATCTATTGCAAGCAATAAATATATTACTATTCGTCTGCTTGCGATTATTTCGTTTTTGTCTACAAACTTCATAATGCTAATGTTATAATTACTACATGTATTTTAATGTTTTTGGACTTACCGGTGGAAACAAATCCCTTCTCGTGCTACACTATACACCTGGCTTCTTTTCCGACACGTTATAATAGCGCAAACGGCATAATTTGATATTTTTGCGGAGCTTACGTACGCTGTCAAAACAAGAGAGCGATTGCTGGCCGGTAAAGTAAATTTTGGTTGATGTTGAGCATCTGCTCATAACCGCGGCGCGAATTAAGTAAGCGACAACGGAAGTATTTAAAAATAACTTTATTCCGACAGAGTTACAGCAAAACAGTAATTAATTAAATCTAACAAAATATTGATCTTATATACTAACTTAATTGCTAACGTAGTACATGCACAGCGTGATCAGATTGACGCATGTTCTAGATAATTATAAATGCTGATCGCGCAGTGGGGAAATTGGGAGATAATAATCTAGTAATTACTTATTGTCTGACAAAGCTAATATTGGTAGGTTGGGGTTCCTTAACTCCTCCCTCCCTAAGAGAGAAATTATCCGAAGGTGTCGCAGACGGTTTCGGAGAATTTCGACAAAAGTTTATGAACTGAAATTTATACATTATAAAGATAACTATTGCTATTACAATAACCACATACTCTAAGATGGTCCATATACTAATTTCTATTGTCACTGTTTGTGTCGTATCGTCTATTTCACTAAATTTTGCACTTTGTAACACTTCTTTCACATCACTGAAGTCCACATTTCTTAAATCCACTTTCTTTGATCTTCTCTGAATGTCCTGTTGTAGGTCTGGCATCTGGATCAATGGCAGCTGGAGACTGGAAACTGTAGTGTTTGTGGTGGCGGCAACGATGACTTCGCCTATTTGTGTCTCGCATTGTTGGCCAGGTGTCACGATGTAGGTCCCAAGAATAGTGTACTTCAGGATTTCTGTATTGCAATTCTCGGTGATGATGAGATTTTCCTCTGAGTAAACCAACCATTGGTTGTCGGTTATTTTCTGTATCTTAGTTTTTTCTATTTCAATATGGTTCTGTATGCAGTTTTTGTAGTTGTTCTTCATCAGCATTATTTGTTCAATGCAGGTCTCGGTTGGAAACTGGGCTAAATTAGTTTCAGCGCAAAGAAATTTTCCATTTTCAATCTCAGTACATGGGCTTACCACGGGCATGTATTTCAATCTATTCACCATCAGGTAAGGATATTTGGGTATTATTGTAAAGGTATTTGGAGAATGGAATATAGGGATGGGTATAACCTTGTAATAATTATATGTTTCGTTATTTATTAGGGGAACTTCTAAAACAAAAACTAACTTGTTGTTATTTATATATGATTTAAGTATGATATTACGTTCTAATTTTATTAAATTATGTTTGCTTACTGGGTATATTGTTCTAGCATGTTTAGCAATGACTTCTAACGTATTATATAATTCTGTACTATTTATAATGGATTGGTGCAATGTATTCAGTTTGCTAAAGGCTATTGCCGTTTCAATCTCTTGTATGTTTTCGTAACAGGTCCGAAAGTTATTTAAAATTTGATACATAGTATTTAATATTTGGAAAAGTTTGTTAAACCTGAACTCATGTTCAACTAATTTTTCCATTTCATTGGTATGTAAACCCAAGTTTTTAATATTTGAATTTATTATTTCAGAGTCATTTACTAATTTATCAAAAGCTTTTTGCATTGATGATACTTTACGTTCGACCACATGCTCTTTGTTCTGTATCATTTGGATTTCTCTATCATATTTAATTGCATCGTCTTCATCTAAATTTCCTGTGATAGCTTTTACAAGTGAGCCTAATGGATTAAACAGAGCTCTTTTATTTCTATAATGGAAAGGTAAGATTTGAAAGAATCTATCCTTAGTTAGTTTAATAAGATATTCTATTTGGCTTTCTATTCCTATAGTTTCGTTACTAAGACTATTTTCCTTAATTTTAATTTTCAAGTTAATAAAATCCCGAATATTATTATCTATTTGTAAGTGTAATGATTCTAAATCTACACTTTTGTATATTGTCCAATAACTATTCCTCTTCACTGCTACTCCCCGCTTTATCGCTGCTATCCCCGGATTCTGACCGAGGTTTTGGAGGTCCAGCGTGAGTGTTGGCACCACTAGTACCAGAAGTACCAGGCACGATCTGTGGAGGACGTTTTACATTTTTTAAGGCTACTCTAGTTTTCCTTTTCTTTACTTCTACTGGGACTATATTTCTTTCAACTTTACCTATTACTTTCGCTTTTTCATATCGAGGTTTTTCTTTAGCTTTTCTAGTCCTAGTGTCTTTCATGTAAATATTATCGTCTGGTTCGAGTACCGGTGTCGTTTCGCCACCTTTTTTATTAATTATTTCAATTTTATCGGATTCTAATTTTTCTGTTATGAATTCATAGAGTATTTTAAGGCGTTTTCTATGATCTAACAATAATTTCTGAGTTAAGTTCTTCTCTCTATCCACGTTAAATACATTATCGGAATAAGTGTGGCCAAATACTAGTTCAAAAGGCGTAAAATCTGTTGCTGAATGTATGGTGTTGTTATAAGCCATGATGGCATAAGTCATAACTGATGCTGCATCTAAATCGCTTTTATCGTATTTTGCTATACGATAAATCTCAATAATGGTAGAATGAAACCTTTCTACTATTGCCATTGAACTGGGATTATTTGGCGTCCCAATATGAAGTTCAATTTTGTAAAAGCTTAACATTTCTTTAATCAAAGTATTGTTGAATTCTGTACCGGAATCGCAACTAATTTTCCTAGGCAGACCATACATGCTGAAATATTTAATCAATGCCCTAACTATCTCTGGTGTACTCCTATTCGGTACCTCTATGGCTTGTGCTATCTTACTAAATGCATCCACTATAGTTAAATAATATTTCCCTTCAATATATAATAAATCCATAAAAGCTTCCTGAAAAGGGGCATCCTGGGTTTGTGTTAACTGAATGTGGGGTTTAATCGGCTTTCTATCATATTTCATGCGTTTACATGTTTCGCAAGCATTTATGATTGCCGTGACTGTCTCTTTCATGTTTGCCCACCAATAATGTCTTTTAAGTTTGGTTAAGGTTTCTTTAATACCTCTATGGCATGTTTTCCCGTCGTGGTATTTTAAAATAACTTCTTTTTGATCTTCTTCAGATCCTGTCAAATTTATAACTCTTTCTGTACACTCGGTTAACTTAACTGAATCCTTTTTAAATAACTTAATTACCATGTTTGAAAAAGTTTTTCTAAAAGATGTGTGTTCGAAGTATATAAAGTACTTATGTTTTGGATCAATATATTCTTTCAAAAAGTCTTTAACTAATATATCGTTATTTGTCGGTAAGTGAACTTCGAGAATTTTTTGTTTATTATTTGAAATATCTTTTACGTCTAATTTATTTTTAAACCATGAATGAATTAAAATCTGTTTTGGTTTAGTATCGACAGCTTCGTTTAAACTAGGAATGCCTTCGTGTTCTCTATTTGAAACTGAGTTGGCAGTGACCCCATCATCAGAATCCGAAAGTTCTATCGTTTCTGTTGGAGTTTCGAGGTCTTGCACTTCGTTTTCTATAATTTTTTGTATACGTTCCTGCCTATCTTCTATATTTACGAATATTGAATCTAAATCGTCGTCAATTGCATTAATCTTAATCCTAGATAAAGCATCTGCATTCGTGTTTTGAGGGCCTTTCTTATATTTTATTTCGAAATCGTATTCTTCTAACCTTAACCGCCATCGCGTGAGTTTACTATTGGGCTCTTTCAATGAATACAGCCAAGCTAATGGTCTATGGTCTGTAAATATGGTAAACTTATTACCATACAAATACGGTCTAAAGTGCTTAACTGCCCATATTATGGCTAAAAGTTCCTTCTCGATAGTGCTATATTTTACTTCTGTGTCGCTCAAGGTTCTACTAGCATAGGCTACAGGCTTATCTGAGCCTATCGTTCCTTGTGACAATACAGCCCCGATCGCAAAATTGGATGCATCCGTGGTTAAAATAAAAGTTTTACTAAAGTCAGGAAATTGTAACAAAGGTGCATTTGTTAAAAGCTTTTTACATGTCTCAAAACATTCTTTATATTCCCCATTAATTACAATTTTGCGACCTTTCTTTAAACAAGCTGTTAATGGTCTAGTTATTTTGGCAAAATCTTTGATAAATTTCCTATAATAAATAAATAAATAAATAAAATAAATAAATTCTTTATTTCGGACAACATAAGATCCACTGTGTTAGTAAATTTCTTATAATTAATGTTAGTAACTACACTATTTGCCTATTATCTAACCATTATTATTGAGTACGCTTCATGTGGATGACGAACAAGTGAAAAGAAAGACAAACCACAAACCAATAATAACCGATGATACCGGTGATAATAACCGATTAGTCCTAAAAAGCTTTTAATCTGTGTAACCGTTTCCGGTATAGGATACCTAAGAATAGCGTCTATTTTATCATTATTTGGTTTCAAACCTTCACTTGTAATAGTATGCCCTAGGTAGAGTACTTCCTTTCTAAGAAAATGAGACTTATCTAATTGAACTTTTAAGTTTGTTTGACGGAAGCGGTCAAAAACTGCTCTAAGTTTTTCTACATGTTCAGGCAAGCTTTTAGAAAAAATAATGACGTCATCGAGATATATTAAGCAATGTAAGCCTTGAAGGCCTCGTAAGACGTTATCCATCGCTCGCTGAAAAGTTGCGGGTGCGGTCTTTAACCCAAACGGCATTCTGTTAAATTCATAATGACCTGAAGGTGTGCTAAACGCAGTTTTAGCTCTATCTTTCTCCTGAACCTCTAATTGATGATACCCGCTAGCTAAGTCGAGAGTTGTAAAGTATGTACTATTACCTAGCATGTCAAATAAATCGTTAATGTTGGGCAAAGGGTATTTATCATCAATTGTGATTTCATTGAGCCGTCTATAGTCAACTACCATCCTCCATTTTTGTTGGCCTGACGCGTCTAATTTTTTCGGCACTAAATGTACGGGAGCACTCCAGGGGGAATGAGATTCCTGGATAATGTTATCCCTTAACATTTTCTCGACTTGACTACTGATCTCTTTTGTTTGAATAGGTGGCAATCTATGTGCCTTAATGTTTATTGGGTCTTCATTTTTTGTTCTTATTCTATGTTTAACCTGATTTGTGAAGGTTAACGGAATATTTTCACAATAAAATATATCTTTGTATTCTTTACAAAGTCCCTCAATAACCGTTCGTTCTTCTGAATTCATATGATCTAACTGTAATTTGTCTAAATTCTTTGTTAGCAAGCTGTCCACTTCTATATTATTATCTATGAAATTAACACTAACAGATGGGTCCTGTATGTATGTTTCCACTTGAAAAGGTCCCGTAACTACTAATTTTCTATTTTCATGGCTATAATTCTGAATAACAGTTGTTGCATAGCCTTCAATACACGTAACTAATGCGGCGGGCATTCGAATCCCTTCCGTAAATTGCTTAAAATCTAACACAGCTTCCCCGTTCAGTAAGTTGACTGGGAGTCTTACTCTAAGTTCACTACGAGATGGTAGATTATATATCTCTCTCATAGGCGGTGAATATATGATAGGAATATCAGTATTTTTTAAATGTAATATCTGATTTTCCATATTAATCTTTGCCTGTAATTGCTTCAGCAAATTGCTACCTATTAACCCATCATACCTATCGTCGACACTATAGACATAAAACTTATGGAACTCTTGACTTCCAAAGGTAACCGGTAATGGAATAATAGCCGTTTCACCATGAACACTCGATGCGTGAGTGCTAACAACTTCGAAGGGTTCATACTGTAAATAATTTTTAAAATATTTATTCGCTATATACGGGCTTATAAACGATCTAACACTCCCCGTATCTATCATAAAAACTGCCTTTAATTCTGGTATAACTATATGTGGTAAATTTAAGCGTTTATTACAATTTATTTTTATTCGTTCTCTAGGGTAGAGGCCGTTATGCAAAAATTTCCTGCCCCGGGTTCTTCAGGAGAAAATTCTTGGCACTCATTGTACGAATAACTTGAACTCTGTTCATTATTATTAGAATTATTTATGTAATTAACACGTCGCGAACTTGCAGTACGCATGGTGACATCAGTATTCACACCCGACGTAGATGCTTGCGCTGCAAAAGACGGCGTGCTCGGTGCATGTGCCGCGAACTGTTGGTTCGGTTGTGCAATCGGAACAATTGACCTACTTGACTGCGGTGACGCATTATTGTTGTTTGTACGATAAAAATTGTCTTGATTTCTTTGAATATTATTATGTTGTTTATAATGTCTGGGCTGATGTGAATTGTTCGGTGTAGATGTGCTGTTTGTAGCACTATTCGGTACATGTGTACTTGATATGCTATGTGAATCTTTCTTTTGATTATTAGATTCAATTGCATTTTGGTTATTAGGCAAATTGGGTCTGTTATTTCTGCTAAAATTACGTCTGTCGTTTGTTTTCGACTCATAGACTGCCTGGAAGTTTTGTTCTTCTAAAACCATTTTTAATGCATCCTCTAACGTTGTGACGTCGCGCAAACGAACTAATCTAACTAAAAATGGCGGTAAATTAAACAAGAAAGCATTCATTGCTCTGTTACTATAAATGATTTGCTTTGCCTTACGTAGAGATTCATCAATGATAGTTTCTGATATTTTAGCAAATAAAACACTTCTCATCCGCTGTATTCTATGGCAAAAATCTAAATAACTTTCACCCTTATTTATTCTACACGATTCTAACTCCATTGCTAAACAATCCTCTGTGCGTGGATCACCGAAGTGTTGGTTTAACAACTTCTTCAGCTCGTCCCACGTACCTATAGCTTCTCTTTCGCCTACCAAACTGGCTGCTTCGCCTGATAACCTACTTGTTACTACATGAAATAAATATTCATTTTGGGCTGCGGTTCCTAAGAACGTAGACAAAATGTATTCACATTTTTTTATAAATAAAGGCAACATTCTAGTGTCGCCGCTGAATATTGGTATGATGTTAACCAATTCCTGTGGGACACGGGTTACGTTTTCCATTGTGAAAAGTTATGAAAGAAACAAACGCGGAGAAAAAAAAATCACACTAATGTGCTACTAAACTATCACTACTCTAAAATATTAGTACAATTAAAATCTATGCAAATATTATTACGGCGTTGTACAATCCCTAATAATACACAAGCACATAGACTATTACAAGGTTGGGATATAGATGGAAGAGCTGAGAGGAAGGTGAAAAAGATTTACTCACAATTCCGCAGCTAGCTCCATGCTCCCTGAATTACTGCTGTGGCTGGTCCTCTTCCGTAACTCGAAGTAGCTTCTTAATGAATTTATTTGTTCGGCGATCTCTGCTAAACCGTAGACACGGACGTCGGCTACTCCACGTAGAATTGTATACACGGCAAACTGACTACAGAGATCCTACCGGCTGCGCCAATTAAGTAAGCGACAACGGAAGTATTTAAAAATAACTTTATTCCGACAGAGTTACAGCAAAACAGTAATTAATTAAATCTAACAAAATATTGATCTTATATACTAACTTAATTGCTAACGTAGTACATGCACAGCGTGATCAGATTGACGCATGTTCTAGATAATTATAAATGCTGATCGCGCAGTGGGGAAATTGGGAGATAATAATCTAGTAATTACTTATTGTCTGACAAAGCTAATATTGGTAGGTTGGGGTTCCTTAACTCGCGCGTGCCCCGCCCACAAGGCCCTTCTAACCTCCTTTATATGTTCTGTGTCCCACACAGTTATAACCCGCATTTACATATATATGTATAGGTACGTAAACGTATAGACCAGGGTCAATAATATTTAAACCATAAAAATTCTTAGCAGTATGAGAGTGGTTGAAAAATTTAGTTTAGGGTGTAAGTAATGACGGAAAATACGACCCGACTCAGTGAAACTTCCGGAAGGGGGTAAGAGGGGTAGTATTTACGTTTTGAGGCGTGAATATTCGTTTTTTTGAACTGCGGCTAAACTATGCATCCTATTGAAAGAAGTTTAATGTAAAAGTTGTAAATAATAAAAAAATCTCAAACTTCATCTGTGGGCATTATTCACCATAACCTCAAAATTATAGAGAAAAACGCAAAAAACCTATAAAAAACGTTGTTTTGGTTTTGAATTTATATCTCCCGCATTTTTTTTAATATTTAGTTGAAACTCGGTGAAGATGTTTTTTTTATGTTTAAAACAAGCCTTGACATTTTCATGTTGATGTTTTATAAAAGAAAATTGAAAAAAAGACCCAATTTTCAATCGAAATGGTAAGTAAACTTTCAATTTTTGAATTGTACCAGTGCTCTTCGCTGAAACAATTTTTTATTTTTATTTGAGAACTTTAACATAGAATTAAAATATAATATTATTTAAGTATAAAATATCGTTAAAAAAGCGGTAAACCTAAAAAAAAACTACTTACTTTTTAAGATCGATTTTTTGTTGTTAAATCATAAAGACAATCGGCAGAATTCGTACAACATACTTTTTTTGTTGTTCTGTGATAGAATTTGTACCACTTATTAAGGTAACTAAACCATTCATTTTCATGAAACATTAGTATTTTTAGAAGTCCGGATTAATTAATTATATCAATTAAAAGATTCAAGTAATTAAACGTAAAATAATCTAAAACTAAACGCAACTAAACGTAGCTATGGTTTTAGAAGTTGCCATTTGTAAAATATCACGAGGCTCAAAATGATTAATAATTATTTAAAAATAGAAATAACAGTTAATATAATTAACCAATTACACATTATACCTTACAATGAATAATTATTGCATACAATCTTAATAGTTAACTATATAATGATTGGAATATTATTTTTGCCATCAATGTCTTTTTTGTATTGGCAATTATTTTATTGACAGGTTACGAAAATCTTTCCGAGTCTCTGTTCAGTTCTTTGCTGTTGTTTTGGATTGTGGTTTGTAACTGCATCTGAGCAATTTAGCAAATTATCTGGCCATTTTTACGTTGAGTTGAGCAACTGCTCCTCCGTACTCTATCTGTTGATAGTACTTTCGCGAAAGGACGCTTTATTAGTTGTGCTGTGTGTGTACGTGCTTTAATTATTAAAATGACGAGTTTGCAATGCATCAATTGCAACGTTCGCTTGTCGCGAATAAGAAGGCACGCTTTATCCGACGAGAGTGAAGATATCGTCAATACTATTCGGCTGTGGACATATCCTAGAGATGTAAGTAGTTTCCAAATAACATTTTGCGTACGAGTGTGCCAGTTACGAAGTGATAACTTTTACGTGTTAAAAAGTAGCCTTACCATTTAAACTACACGATATCATACTAAAATAATATGTGTGTACTAAAACTAATCTAAAACACTGTTGTGGTTGTATAAATATTTACAATTTGTCCTTTATACAAACAATTTGTCCTGTAAACAATCACTTATGTGTTTGTAAATTAACAAACACATAAGTGATCTTTTACATGTATTGTTTACTTGCCTAACACTTGGTTGCCTAACTTGGTATGCGTAACACTGTTAAAATAGTTATTACTGTTAGTATGACTATCATAGTCATATAAAGCAATGTTCAGCCATACTCAAAATCACTTAATTATTTTCTATTTCTAGATAACACCTGCTGACCATGTTTGCCATGCATGTTGGCAGCTAGCTACTCATCCACGTTCTTCTGATAATATGCCGAGGAGACGCATAGGCCATCAAAGTGTTTGTGTTGTATGCGGACGATCCATACTACGAATCAGTCGACGCAGGATTTTGATTGAAGGTGCAAATGAAGAAGAACAAAGAATGGCTAACACAGTTGCTACTTGGATCCAACCACGAGAGGTATAACAACATGTACCTATTATAACCTTTATCAATTAGGTACCTTGATTTGATTTAAACTAAGAAATAAGACAATATAATTATTTCTCACTAATACCATGCATTTTTTAATGCAAGCTTTTTTTTATTTATATTTTTTATTTTAGCTTCGTTCTGAAGATGAAGCTTGTGTGCCATGTTGGCTAAGAGCTAGAAGAACAAGGGTTGTTTCACCAAATGAAGATATTCAACCCATTGTACCTGATCATCTGGAGAGTGATCATTCTGATTTGTTGTGTGCTGTATGTGGTCAGAGTCTATCCACCCCAACATCAGATCAAGAGTGGAATCCCGACAATACTGCTCGTTTGTTGGAGCACCAGCAGGTATATACGAAATAATATATTTATAGTAATTAGCTTATAAACATGTGTCACGCAAAGGGCAATTACTATTTTATGTTGCTAAATCTGGGACAGTCATGATGTTGGCTCCACTAACAACAAAAGGATACTGGTTTTTCCATTGTCACATAGCCCTTCTTCTCTACTCCAGTGAGCAATAAACCTATTCACTCATATTAACACAACATAGATATTTTTGGTAAAGGTTTTCTGTAAGGTGAAAACCAATCATTGTATGTCAAGAACTATTCTGTAGCTTGGTCATGATGGGTGCAATTTATGTCTATCAAACTTAGTGTTTAATTTTTATTTCATCAATGTTATTTATATTTACAGATGTCATCCATGAATGAAGTTTGTGGAGTTTGCTGGGGCCAAGCTCGAGATTTGAGCTTCAATGTTCCAGAAGAACCACAAGAAAGACCCCAACATATTGTGTTGCCCAATATAAGAAGAGCGGCTGAAACACCAAGACATTGCATTTTCCAAGAGTGCACGGAACCAGAGCGAAATATTGTGCCTGAAGAAACCAGGCAACACGTATTGGTTAGGTACCAATATTTTATACCAAGAGGTGCTCGTATTTGCTCCTTACATAGACAGGAGGCTAATTATGAAAACCTGTATACTGCTGAGTATAGCCTTAATAGCTTTACTTCCACACACATAGAGGAGATTATTTTTATATTAATGGAAGGGTTAAGTAATATCTCTTATGAGAATATTCAAAACTACCCCGATAACCAAGTACAGTACTTTATCGGCATAAATAAACAACAACATCAACAAATATTAGATGTAACACCGAGGCTTAAGAATATGCATCGGGGTAGTTTTGCACTTCTAGAGCGCCGCTGGCACAAAAATGTGCCACCAAACCCCGACCGAATTAAAACTCTATTTGTAGTAAAAATAAGTCTTAAAATCGTTTAAGACGAAGCTCTACGACGGGGCTCTAGAAGTTAACAGCCTTATTGTGTAAATTAAGGACTGGGGATTCAGGGGACAGATTGTCATGTCTATTTCAAGTTCCGAGAAGGACCCTAGAGACATTAATGTCTGTAGCAAGAAATATTTTGCTAACTGATTATGTTCCACAATTTCTTGGTTTTTCTCATTTAAGAAGGGAGCAAGTGGCAGCAAGAAATTCATACATTGCCGATCACATTTTTGGTGAGCCTAATGCACCAGCTGATCAAAAACCTGCAATCACAATAGCTGATGCAACATATATATATACACAAAAAAGTAGTAATTACTTGTTCCAAAAGGATACATATTCCCTTCATAAATATAGGAATTTATTAAAGCCATTTATCCTCTGTGCCTCTGATGGATATATTATAGATGTACGCGGACCATATAGTGCCACTACAAATGATGCCACCATAATGAATAATTTATTAAATGAAACTGAATTTAATGATTTTTATAACGAAAACGATATCTTCATTGTAGATAGAGGTTTTCGTGACTGCATGGATAGTCTGCATCAGAAAGGATATATAGGTCATATGCCTGAAACCAAAGAAGACGGCCAATCACAGCTATCTACTCTTGATGCCAACCGTTCACGCTGTGTCACTATTAACAGGTGGGTAGTAGAAGCTGTGAATGGCCGTTTTAAGAGAGACTTCAAAATATTCCGCCATGAATATTTTAACCGTGGTTGTCGCAGTTTAATGGCAGATTTTAAAATAGCAGCTGCTCTGCTGAATGCGTTTACTCCGCCATTTACAGAAAATATACATGCAGAGCAGTTTGTGTCAATCATATTTGAGCGCCTGTTTTTAACGAATACTGTAGCTGAATTAGTTAGGTTACATAATTTAAACAGGCGCGGTTCCTGGTTTGTACCCATAGACGCGACAACCCTCTCCTTTCCGCGACTATCCATGGAGGAATTGATATTATTTGCTTGTGGTATATATCAAATTCGCCAGGCTCGTTCATATGTGGGTGAGCATTTTCGCTTTCATGGAGTATATACATTAGAGGTATCTCGAGAGAGAATACATGGCTTAGAGGGAATAAACCCAATGTTGCTCCGTGCTAAAATAAAGTCCCGCCATTCTTCTGCTAGAACTTATTTTGTTTTCATAGTTGCAGAAACAAATATGAATGGTCCGGACGCAATCAAAAGTTATTGCTGTAATTGCATTGTAGGTTTAAGAACAGTGGGATGCTGCTCACATGTTATGAGCATTATTTGGTACCTTAGTTACGCTCGCCATGAAGGTATGACCCGACCTGCCCCTTTCCTAGATGAAATAATATTAAGAATCGATTAGGTAATTATAAGAACAATAAAATAAATGTAATTTCCTACAAAAACAAAGTAGTTTTATTTACCCACACTCAAAACTCCATCAGCACTTCATCATTCATCATCATCAAACTATTCCAGACCGCTGCTGGACGTAGATCTCTCCTAAAGCACCCTACTAAACAGGTACAATTCTCATGTCAATTTGTCAACTTAATGATAAGTAAAACACTACAAAGACAGCACCAGCTATCTAGAACACGTAATAATATTTATTGGGACATAACCTCAATAATATTTATTGGGACATAACCTCAAAAATAAAACTGGTTATAACTTTTAAGTCCCAACTTCTAAAAATCTAAGAATTTTAAAAGGGCTTGCCTATCGTATTGACTACCAATTAAAACAAAAAATATAGCAAAACACGATATTTTATTAGGTGTACGAAACTCCCATACAACCCTGCCGATCGCCTTTGTAATCTCTTTATTGTAAATAAACGCTTATTTTTATGAAAAATAGTAATTGTCATTTAATACAACGTTAAATTGTACTCGACTAGTCACGGCTTTCAAATTCCCTAGAAATAAATTAAACTGCAATGTGAATATTGAACAATTTGCGCCTAGGAGGTGCGTACTTTTCATCGTGAACTATTTAACGTTGGCGTTTTAAATAGTTATTTGTGCAACAAGAGAGCAAAGTCGTTTTTTGCTGCGAGTGCTGATTTTGAATCCTGAGCAAGCGAAAGTGGCGAGGGATTCAAAGGCACGAGATTCAAAAAACTTTGCTCTCGTGTAACACACATAACTTTTCACTTCAGCAGCGAGAACACTTTAGGAGATAAAATAATAAACAGGAATAGATTGAAATAACTATTTATTGTGAATCAAAATAATTAACATTGTAGGTAGAGGTACCAATTCAATAAAATGGTCCATTTTAAAAGTTAAAAGTAAATTTACTGCAATTCTGCAAATTAAAAGTAACAGATTTATTTGGCAACGTTATAGTTGCATTGAGTTGAGTTTGATTATCAGGGGTTAAGGTTTTTGTTTCAGTGGCGGATTGAGAAGGAACAACGGTGAACGTTGGTGACTCTGATCGGCTTTCTGTATAAGTACACTGTGCGTCGTTGGAAATGGATGGGCGTGGGTGAGACAAAGGATTCGAGGTGGAATTCAGACTTATTGTTTCCACTATACGCTTACAGATTTTCGACTTATTTTCTATTGAGTCTTCAATATAGCCTTCTGCAACCGTATTGGACTTCCACCCGCCGTGACGTTTTAAAGTGGTGAGATCGGCTCCGGAATCAGCCAAGAGCGTTGCCGAAGTTCTCCGAAAGCAGTGACCCGTGTATAGCTGAGGCTCTTCCAGTTTTAAGAAAGTGGCAATTTCTCGCGGTATAGCACCTATTTTATTTACTCCCATAGGCTGTCTTGAGCATTTATTATTATGGTATTGTATGAAAAATCGGTCGGTTTTTATATTGGCTGGACGTAAATTTTGGTATTTTTCTACAATAGTTACATATTCTTCGCGTACGACAAAAGACCTGTCAAGGTTTGTCTTCGTATTTTTCAATTTTACTAACAGTAATTTATCTGAATGCTTTTCGATATTATTAACTGTTAGCTGTAATAGCTCGTTATTGCGACACGCTCCACTAATTCCTATGATCAGTGCAACCTGTAATAAAAATATTATATAATTAATATACATAATTTAACATTTACAGCATCTTTTACATATCGTAATAAATATTTTAACAGCATTGCTAAGTCAGACTAGGATTCATTGCGCCTCCAAAAATGTGTAGTAGGCAGTAAGTACCTTTATACATAACAGTCTACACACAAATTTTAATAACTAACAACATAGATTTATAGGTACTTACCACTTACTTTAGCGGCAAGAAAATTGCAGTCCGGAGCTTCATTAAGAAATGTTTCTATGTTATGGGCCGTGAAAATTTTGGACTTTGTAGCCTTATGCCCAACTGACATTATTTTTAGAAAAGATACGAGTTTTGCGTATGTTTCAATATGCACGTTATGTTTGGTTTAAAAGTAGCTTTCAACATTGAGTAAATACTCCACATTGTAGATGATCGCCTCGTCTGTGATAAATCTAAAAAATAAGATAGCAACACCGTCTCCGAAAAACTGCTTGCGCCCTTTTTAAGTCTCCATTCATTGAAGACATGGTATGCTTTCAGATATATTTTCTCGCGTGACTTCTCAGGTAGGAAACTTAATTCTGCATTAATAACTTGTCGTTTTAACTCTTCCGGTGTTAAAATACTGTTCTCGTCGCTAGTTTCACACATATTTTACGATTATTTTAATATTTTTTAACTTATCAAACGCCAGCCACAAAATTTTATCCCCGCTCTTTTATTTAAATTAAGGCGTGTTCGGAAATATAACCCATGATATTTTATTATTCAAAATATATATATTACGTAACATTATTGAAACTAGAAATAAATATTTACAGATTAAATATTAGTTTTATTTGCAGTAAATACTTAAGTATTTTCTTTTAAATACAACAATAAGTTAAAAATTCAATAAATTACATTAAAAGACAAAATTATCTTTTTGCAAAATTTCTTTAGTTAGTACGAAATTCCGAACGTGTTTGTCTTTGAGGTAGAATTCAAAATCGGAACTTCGAAAGGGCTGGTCTTTGACTCTCTCTCTTTCTAATGGCGGGAAAGAGATAGAGTGTGAATGTTTCGAATTGTATGATTAACCCAAGGCTGAATAAGATATTCGTGGCTTTCTGAAAACAAAAATTAAAAAGTTACTTTGTCTCACTCAGTGTTCAGTGACACAAAACCAGCAGACAGGGTTTTCAGGCAGCAAAACCTACATGTTTGAGCTACTGAAGTGAAAAAGTTTTTTCTTAGTTAGCCCGTATTGTCCCCCTGGGCAAAGGTTTCCCCCCATTCCTTTCACTCCTCACGATGGTATGCTTCTTCTCGCCAATTCCAAGGCGTCTCACAATCTTCTCCTTGGTCTGCCGCGGTCTTTTTTTTAATAACGTTTAAATGACAGCTACTGGTAAAATTCAAAAATCGAAAAATTCAATTTGCTACATAAAATATTGAAAATGGATATTTTGCTCTGAAAATATAAAGTTTCGGAGTAAAATGGTTGTGACATACGGACGGACAGACTGAATCCCAAAAAACCAATTGTAAGTAAGTAATCAAATTAATTATGTATGGTTATTTAATTTTCACTAAAAACTAAACCACCGAAATATTAACATGAATTCCGTAAAACGAAGTTGACTGTACCTTCTCTTACTACTTTATATACTACTCAAAACAGAATAAGGGCCACGAGGTATTTTGTCTGTACCATGAAAATAATAAAACCAATATATATTTTTTTGTCTCCATAACGAAAACTAATGTTGTTTTTACCATGTAGACCAATACATTTATTCAAATAATAATGATTAAAAAGTTTATTTGCTTTTGAAAGAAAAAACACATTTTAGGTTAAAAATAAAAACAATGTAAAGTTACTGAAAACAAAAGAAAATACTCCATGCTCATCTTTTAGTAACGGGTATGCCCCCCTCGCTTAGCTACGCACTCCTGAAGCCTGGAGTGCATGCTCTCAATCAAATGCCTGACATTTTCCATTGGAATCTCTTCCCAGGCCCTTTTAACAGCGTTGATGAGTTGCTGTTGGTTGTGGATTTCCTGATCACCGTCTCTAACTCTTCGTTTCAACTGATCCCACATGTGCTCTATTGGATTTAAGTCCGGACTGTTCGCCGGCCACGACAAGACTTGAATTTGAGAGGCTTCCAGTGCAAACAGAGTCGCTTGAGCCGTGTGTGCACGAGCATTGTCTTGCATCAAGATGAATCCAGGACCCGCTCGCTGTGCAAATGGGATCACATGTGGTGTGACAACTTCCTCAATATACCGCTGAGCAGTAACAGTACCCTCATTTAAAATAGCGAGCTCAGTTTTGCCGTGTAAGCTTATCCCGCCCCAAATCATTACATTTGGACCACCAAAACGATCGACTTCATGGATGCAGGCTTCTGAAAATCTCTCGCCGCGTCTTCTCCATACTGTAATACGCCGACCGTCGTTAAAAAATTTAACTTTGCATTCGTCTGTGAAGAGCACCATGCCCCATTGGTTTATGTCCCAGTCCAAATGTTGACGGGAAAATCTTAAACGATTTGCACGATGATTTCTGGTTAATGGAACACGGACAACTCGCCTTCTTGATGCCTGCTGGTCTTCATGCAATCGATTACGAATAGTTTGGTCACTGACACGAGTACCCGTTGTCAGCCGTAAACGATTTTGCAGCTTGCGGGCCGTCGTTGTGCGATCTCGGCGCGCACTTAATCGAATGTAACGATCCTCTTGAGCTGTTGTAATGCGAACTCTGCCCGAACCAGGTCTTCTTCTAACACTACCGGTCTCATGGAAACGATTCCATAGATTTTGAATAGCTCTTCGAGAAAATCCCAATTGCAAACCCACAGATCGCTGCGAATGACCTTCTTCAATCATTGTAACGGCTCTGGTTGCTGTCAGCGAGTCCATATGACGCCTGCGTGCTTGTGGCATATTGCAAAAGACGTTTCTGACTCGAGATATCAATGAACTCTGATAATTTCTAATAAACCAAGAAGCTAAGGAAAGCAAAACGTCAAAGAAAATGGAATCAAAATCTTCAAAAAGAATTTTAAATCAAATTTTATTTAAAATTGTTGCCAGCATTAGATGAATACTACAATATTAAAAAGTTTAGGTATCAAAGAGTTTGTATACTCAATATTTTACTACTTTCAATATGTAAATGTTTACTAAATTACACCAAAATGTAAAAATACCTCGTGGCCCTTATTCTGTTTTGAGTAGTATATACTGTGACTCAATATTTTTGCACAGCGGTGTCAGCGAGTTCATTTGAAATTCACGTTTGCGCGACTAGCTACGCGTGGAGGTAAGTAACGCAAAATGCCTACTGCGCTCGAAAATCTGGCCTTAAACAATGAAAAACTTTTTGAGAAAAAGTAACCATAGAATATTATTCCAAACATCATTGCCTATTTTTTGACATGTTTTTTGGGAGTAAAACTTTTGGTCTACTTCATAGAGTATAGTAATATAGATTGGGGTCTACTTCAAGTACGACTTGGAAAGGATCAAAAATTTTCAGGTTTTATCGATTTTTTATGATCGGGTGAAGTTGTACATATCGTGTTTTGAACCGTAGAATAATCAAGAATTTTTCTTAAACTACAACATATGTTTTTATCAGATCAAAATTAACAATGTTTGATTGTTTTATGTTGAATCAAAAATAGGTCGATTCTGAATATCCTGGCCTTAACCATGTTAATTATAGCATCTGATCCTCTGATCAATAGCCTCCGAGATGTACCGAGAAAAAGGGAGGCAAACTGTGTGCAGAGGTGTTACAATTTATTAATCAAAGCTGCCACTGTACAGCCTCGACCTCTGTTGCGGTTGCGACACAGTCTTTCTCAAAATGAAGCGGACTATGTCATAAGTTCATAACTGATTTGTCTGATGATTCGGAAGACGAGGATTAGTTTCCATACGTGCTTTTTTAATTTAATTTTGTATATATTCTTTTTTAATTAATATTAAACTGCTTCCTATATTTACAATATATTTTTTATTTTTTACTTTGCGTTTTATTTGTAGAATTACCATATATGTAAGGAGTCAATATAAATGCAGAAAAAATAATTCTTTTGTCCCTACCACCACCTAGCTTCTTCTAGATGAAACACTGATAGCCGAGTTCACATTCCACACATCGACACCCTCGTGTGCCAAATCGAGATATTTTATCGGTTACTCTGTAGCGGTCATTGCTACACCGGCATTTAAATGTTAATTTTAAACTTAAAATCATAATAATTGTAAACACTTCACAGTACATGTTATTCACCCGTTACACAGACCTGTCAAATACGAACTAATGTCAAATTACCATAGACATCAAACTCAAAACACGATCATTGTCTTTGGATAAAAACTTACATTTATTGACAGAAATATATCTACACATTTATTTAATCGCTATACTTATATCACATAAAAAACCTATTTACAAATCTACCAATACTAATAAATATTTACACTGTACAAAATATAATCAAACATTGTAATATGCTGGTCGCCACCTTTCCGAACGCAACTTCGGGTGCGCTCGGCTAGACTCGGCCTCCGTCGGAGCATATGACTTGCTATAAAGCAATTTAGCATTGTCATCTTAGCCAGTACTCGTTCGGGCCTCTTGATCAGTACGCACTCGAACTCGCTACTAAATCTAGACTTACTTCATAGACCTAGACCTATTTTATACATGTCATGTAAATTGTCCTCCGTCGTCTTAAGTTATTGTAATAAAAGGAAGTGTAGAAACTTTCATAATATAGAAATATTAAACCGGACGTTGTTTAATTCACCGCTTACTACATACACTTCAACTCTTTCTCAGCTTTCATGAGGTTCTCGTCATGCGGGATGGTAACATCGACTATCGTTACGAGGCGCGCTGATCGATCTTTTACTACTATGTCAGGCTTATTGGCGACAATAGTCCTGTCAGTATTGATAGACTGATCCCAATACAACGTGACATGATATTTCTCGAGAACCAAGTCGTGCACATACTTGTAGTACGGTACCTCGGATTCCACAAAATTATATTTCAAGGCAAGTTGATGGTGAATAATCCTGGCAAGTACCTACTCGCCGTTAGCCAGACGAGAACAACCAGAAATAGTATGGCTGATGGACTCCCCCGTACGGTGGCATGCCCGATACAAGGTGGGTGTACCATGGAAGGCCACTCTAATAAATAAACAGTTATTATTCGTTCATATACTGGATAAATGAAACGAACGAATATTTAAGTAATACTTTGTTTTATTCCGTAAAATATAAACCACTTTTTTAAATTTCAGATTTGATCAATATTGATTAAACTTAAGTTTCATTGAACTCTTAAAAATGGCCTTGCTAGGAACAAGGCTCCTTAGAAGGCCATTATAATAAATCAGTCATTTAACATTAAAAGTTAATAAATAGCCATTAAATCTACAATAAAAAGAAGTGGTTTATATATTACGTAATAAAACAAAGTATTACTTAAATATTTGTTAGTTTCATTTATCCAGTAAATAAACGAATAATAACTATTTATTTGTTAGTGTGGCCTTCTATGGTACACCCACCTTATTTTAACGTCGCCGATTTCCGATATCAATGAAGCAAGGGACCGTACTGCCAAAATAGTGGCGCGAGCGATTCACCGCCGCGTCTGTGATTTCTAGTTCGATGGATGTTTATGTAGATAGAAGGAATTTGTCATCACATGGCAATAACTACGAAATTTTAATAATTGGCCTTCGAAGGAGCATGGCCTTCCATGGTCCACCCACCTCACGTCAACCGTCCCGTCCGTCATAATATGTTTCCGGTAGTTGTTCGTTACCATAACTTCGTCCATAATCGCAGACAAACCTTCAGTTTCCCCAAAAAGGTCGCCTAAACGTAGCCGGGTCACAGACGCTAGAAAATCTACATCGGGCCCATGAAGAGCCCGGTAGAAGCGCCCGTGAAGCTCGTTGCCTTGCCATACTTCCTTGCGGTCATCGGTAGTATGTACATATGTATGTATGTACCACAGGTTTGCGGCAGTTCTCTTTAGCCGTGGACAGCGGGGTGAGTCCCTTGTCCATAACGACCATATCTCGGTGCTTACCATAGATGGTGCATACCCACCGTGGCTTTTAAAAAATATTATCTCAGACTGCACACCTCGCGGTTGTGGAGGGTCTTCGCGTTTAAAAATCCTCGACCCCCGCACTTCCGCGGAATACAGTCTCATCACCGATGATCGTGGGTGATGCCACGGTGCTATAACTTAGAACAAAAGTAAGAGAATCATAACCCACCAGTTAAGGTAGACTTCTGCTTTTGGAGAGACACTACTCAGTTCAATAGATTTTTAATTTAGTCGTATAGTAATATGAAAAGTTTAACTTACTTATTGATAGATGGCGCAGTTCTCAATATGTTCAAGGTTTTAATCTGAACATACGCTCCATTTTACTCAGATTTTATTAAAATAACAACTAATTTTTATTCTAAATAAAAATATTTATGGAGTTGACACAGCTTTTAAATTTATTGTGTTAACATACAACGTTTGTTTAGATAGATAAAATCATCCAGTAATTAAAGGCTAATTATTTAAACTATTTTTTAAACGGGGAAAAGGAACGTAGTTCGCGTAAATGTCAAAATAATGTGAAGGCAAAAGGCCCAGAATCCATGCCAAAAATATTACTTTAAAAAAATCAAAATAAGTTGTTGTCAAACTTTCAAAATAATAATAATCCGTTTTTCTCTTTCCGAGTGAATGGATGCGCTTCGATTATTTTGTGGATTTTGGGTTGGATCTAGAATCGTTTGGCAGGAGTTGGGGGGTAAAAGAGGTTAAAGCTGATAGGGCTTGGGTCCCCGATTATAATGCTACTACTCTTATTACAAGGTAATGCATATTTTTCGAGAAATTAATGAAAAATGTTTCTAACCTCAAATCGGATAAAAAGCGAAAACGGAACGTTAAAATGGGCGATTGACAACCAAATTTGTTCCAAATATTGTCTATGGTGCATATTGACGTGAAAAATTGGCAAAACGGAACGTAAAAAAAGTATGTTATGTCACTGTCATTAGTTTGTTCTGTTAAAAATCCCCAATGTAGCCCCACTGCTTGTATGTGTGTACAAGCAATGTTACTACTGGCTCCAGGAGAATTTGGATACAAGAGCGAGCGAAGCGAGCGAAGGACCTGGGGCACCCCGACTCGGACAGGTTAGGTTAGAAGGGGATGGCGGGGTCGAGTGAGCGAGCGAAGCGAGCGAATAGACCCCGCCATCCCCTTCGTGGTTATTTTTTTATAAACCACCCAGAAGTAGGAGCCCCGCGAAGCGGGGCTCCGTCGACTACGCTTTTTAGGCGAATATAAAGTGTTTTGAGGTTTGGATACAATAATTGGTTTTTCTCAAGAATGGTGCGTCGTCTTTACATAGGAGTGGTGCCAGGGCACAGGGGGCACCTCCTCCTGCAAAACGATACTAAATTGTTACCCAATTACGCCTTTTAAGCGACCCTCAAGTATTTTGAGGTTAGATTACAATTATTGGATTTTCTCAAGAACGGTGCATTGCCTTTTCATGGGAGTGGTACCAGGGGAGAAGGTGTACCCCCCCCTCGCCTCCCCTCCCCCTCCCACCCCCCTCCGCCTGCCAAACGATTCTAGATTTTTACCCGGAGGGCTTCAACAATTGCCTACCCCAGTTGTAAGATAATACAACTGAGGTACCCAATTGATGAAGACATCCGTACAAGAAATAACTTGCAAGTTAATCATATTTTAGTTTTTAAATCTGTGTGCCTTGAGGGAATATAATTTTTGGTCTATTTCCAGGTCCAGATACTATTTTGCATAAGTTCCCCGATCCAGAAAAGGAGTTGGATAGATTCAATAGGTGGATTTATGCAGTTGGAGGAAATGTATTGGTGATAGACCCCAAGTCTGTCTTTAAGAATGGAAGAGTCTGCCACTTACATTTTGATCCTAAATTCAGTACTGCAAGCAAAAGACTTAGCAAAAATGCAGTTCCATCATTGTTTTTATCAGGTATGATAATCAATGTATGCAATATGAAACTGTTTCTAGACTTACTATTAGCTGGAGTAGTTGTGTAGACACCCGATAATGGTTTTAAACTTAAATTGCTCTGAAATTTTAATCTTCTCACAGGCTCTTAATCGTTCATATATGCCTAGTGCGTATCAGCTGGCCCTTCACAAAGTTACAACAAACCCATATGATCTACCAAATTACCTACTACTTGTATAAAACTTTTTATGGACATGTTGGTGTGTCGTGATTACAGTATTATTCACTAAGTTTATTTACTGTAGCAGTTAGCAGGTGATCATCACTTGAAATAATTGTGACATATATTAATTAATATATTCAATTCTATTTCAGGTATCCACTCATCTTTGCCTTTACAAAATGTAACCAACATAACAAGACAAAGTATCGTTTCGGGTCACAGATGTGAACAAGTGTTGCAACCAGCTGTTATGTCTCCAAATCAGCCTGCCCCATCAATATTTGAGCAACCTGCTCCATCAACATCTAAAGGTACCTATTGGAATTATTTTGTTGCTGCATAAAGCATACTGACTAGTGAAATGGAAAAAAAATATACATTCATGCAAAAAAGAATTAAATACATAACATCCCACCTATAATCCCCGAAGGGTTAGGCAGAGGTGTACCTACACACCCACATTTCGCTAGAAATGTTTAAGTCCCATGTAATAGAGGTCGAGCCTATTACCACCAACTGGGCACAAGTACAGAACTGCTACTGAGGAATTCCTGATGGAAAAACCTAATAACACTGTCCAACCTGGGAATCAAACCCAAGACCTCTTGCTCAGCCGTTGATTTCATACTAACAGTTGTTAACTGATGAGTAATGACTCTATTATTTTATTTTACTATACTCTTCTTCCAAGTCCCATGTTACTTGGTTGGTGAAAAATGTTTTTCTCTTGCACTCTTCCCTGTTAACCCTCACACTATCATTCACTCTATAACCAATCAATCTGCCTAGCCTGTTCCCAACTATGTTGGGGTTGGCTTCCAGTGTAAGATAATACAACTGAATCTCATTATTACCATCAGTATTGCTATTCTATGACATTCACGATCTCACTTAGCACTACAGTACTTTTTAGTTTTACTAAACGCAACTATAATTTATAGTAAAATCAAGTCATAATTTGTACTTGCAGGCAAACAAGGTGTCAAGAGAACAATTTTCAGGAGTTTTGATTCAGACACAATTATGCTGAAGAATAAGATAAAGAAATTGCAAGGGCAAAAGGATTCTGCAATGACAAGATTAAAGAAAGCTTTAAAACTGTCTGAAAATGAATCATTCAAGAAAGCAGTCAGCAAATTTTCATCAGCAGCAAATATATTTACTAAGCTACAATTTCGAGAGGCAGGGAAACATAAACTAGGTTGCAGATTCACGAAAAGTGAAAAAATTATGGCTTTAGCCCTGTATAAGCAGGGACCTAGAGCATATCGGTGGCTAAGAAAATTTTTTGTACTGCCTTCCCCACTAACACTCACCAGAATGATAGCACGAGCTTCATTGCACCCAGGGATCAATGAAAACTTGTTTCAACATTTAGAAAAAAAAGTAAAAAAAATGAAAGCATCGGAAAAGTTATGCATATTACTTTTTGACGAAGTTGCACTTTCCCCACACTTTGATTATAATAAAAGAACCGATTATGTGAGTGGTTTTGTTAATAATGGCACTGCAACACTAGAAAAAATTGCAGACCATGCACTGGTATTTATGGTGAGAGGTGTGCAAAAAAATTACAAACAGCCAATTTCATACACATTTTGTGCAAGCACCACACCAGCTTTAGAATTGGCTTCACAAATAAAGCTAATAATAAGAAGATTGCATGCAATTGGGCTAAGAGTTATAGCAACTGTATGTGACCAAGGTGCTACAAATGTAAGTGCAATTAATTGGCTTATCAGAGACACCATGGAAGGATATCTCAGAGAAGGGAAAGACCAGAAAAATAAAACATTTGAGGTAGACGGAGAAGAAGTAATACCACTGTATGATCCTCCTCACCTTATCAAAGGAATAAGGAACAATTTAATTAATAAGAATTTAAAATTTGAAATAGATGGTCAAGAAAAAACTGCTAAGTGGGGTCACCTAATGGACCTGTATAATGAAAATCCTGCTTACAAGGGGATACGGCTGATGCCTAAATTGACTGACAGACATGTTGTACCCAATAAAATATCAAAAATGAAAGTTAAATGTGCCACACAGGTTTTCAGTCGCTCAGTTGCAGCAAATATGGGATACCTCGCAAGTAAGTACCTAATTAAATTGATATTTCCTATTAGTGAATTCAAAAAACAATACTACATGATCCCTTCATGACAAATAAAAAAAAACTCATTTAGATTCACATAGTGTAATTAATAAATAGCGATAGGTAACTAATTTAGAAATGTTAATCAAAAATAAAGTTTGTGAGGATGGATGGATGTTTGTAACTCTTTCACACGAAAACTACTGAACGGATTTGGATGAAATTTGGTACACAGATAGTTTATAACCTGGATTAACACTGAATACTTTTTATCCCGGTATGACGCTCCCGTGGTATAAGACACTGTAATTATAATTTAAAAAATTGGTTGATGATAATAAATTTATATTTCTTTTCCAGATATGGGAATTCTGCCAAAGGAATGCCAAGAAACAGCGGATTTGCTTTTATTTTTCGACAATTTATTCGACTCCGTTAATGGGAGCTACGAGAATTCAAAAAAAAGGGCTGGGAAGCCTCTGCTTGGACCAGTAACTCCAAATTCAACACACAAAAAAGTGTGGGCTGAAGCAAAGAAAATTATCAAATCAATGAAATTTTGCAGTAATAAAGGCAAATTTGGTGTTGTACCATCAATTACCAATTGGTTGCAGACGATTGAAAATATTGAATATCTTGTCGATGTTTTAGCTAAGCAATATAACTTGACGTCTCTATGGATGAGACATTTCAACCAGGACCCCCTAGAGAATTTTTTTGGGTGTATTCGAAGCCATGGATATCGAAACACGTCGCCTTCCTGTGCTGACTTCGAAGCAGCATATGCTTCCTTACTAATAAACAATTTCAGTAATACACATTCGCCGGGGTCCAATTGTGAAGTTGATAAATGTTTCAATTTTAAATCCCTTAAAAACTTATTTTTTAAGAAACCTGAGGCGTCAAGTTATACTATGGAAGTTGATTTTGATGATGTGAACAGTGACAATATCTTTGTAGATCTTGAAACAAAGAGACAAGACCCAAAGATAAAAGCACAATTAGAGTATGTGACAGGATATGTTTTGCGGAAACTAAATGTAAAAAAATGCAAAGATTGCAAGAATTCATTTTATGATGAAAATAAAGAAATTAGCTACCTTCATTTTAGGGAGTATTTTAAAAATAAAACGAGTCTTACATATCCTTCCATCTCACTAATGAAATGCTTTTCAAATATACAAGATGTTGTCACTAGTATATTAAAAAAAGATTGTAAAAAGAAAAACATCCGACAATATATAAAAACAATATTTTCAGTTATATTAGATTATAGTTTCATTAAATGCACGGAACATAAAGTGCAATTGATTTCAAGAATTGAAGATTTATGCATTAATTTATTCTTATTTAGTTGGTGTAAAGATACAAATAAATTATTATGTGGATCACGTAAAGATTATGATGTGGAAGACAAAATTCAAGAGTTAGCCTTCAATTACTGTAAAAAAAGATTGAAATAAAATATTTGACAGTGTATCTGATGTTTTAGTTTTTCTTAATATAAAAAACTACCTAAAATAAAGGAAAGAATAAAATAATACAGGGCCTACTGCAGATTTGCGTGATGGAATGTTGTTGTTACTTGTTGCTAGAGGGCGCTATAAAATGTTAGAGTGACGTCTCTATCTCAGTATATAAAATGTACTCTGTGGGTGATGCATCCAATTTGCGGTCAACAGTGTACGGACTCTCCTATCAAGGGCGTCGAGTTCGGTCTGAGTCCATTTGAGTATGCCGAAAGAGTACATTAAAACCGGCTTGACCCAACCGTTGAAGGCGCGCACCTTGTTTCTGTCTGAAATATATTTAATACCTTCTTCAGGCGTCCACAGAAGCGCTCCCTCAACGATTGCTTCATGTGAGCTACGTTAATGCCTAACGCTTCCGACATATACCCAAATAGTGCATGGAATCCGAGAGCTGAATTCCCTCGGATTCCATAATCTCCCCGCGCTTTACATCAGTGACTGCACATTTGTCCACACCAAATTCCATCCTGATGATGCTGCTAAAAGTTTCAGTTAGTTTTAACAGCTCCATCAGTCGCAATTTGCTGGGAGCAAAGAGTTTCAGATCATCCATGTGAAGGAGGTGAGCTAGGACCTGACCACTCTCCACAACCGGTAGCCTAGACTTGAATCCTCTAGCAGTGTGCTTAGAGGATTCAGGGCTAGACAACCAAAGTGGACTCAGACTGTCGCCCTGGAATATTCCCCGTTTAATCCATAAAGGCTCATCGTTCCCATGGATCTGTCGACAGCCTGGATATCGAAGGACCGTACTCCATTGCCCCATAAACGTCTCAAGGAGTGTCCGTTGCCGCAGCAAAATATTTTTCTTGTTAATGGGAATATTGAAATAAATACTAGCTATATAATTAGTTGTCTAGACGAGGTAAATGTTGCACCTTATTTTGTACTTGTTATTTCTTCGGCTGCTAAGTTATTCAAGATTCAGCTGGAGTAACGGTTGTCGTTTTCCTGGATCTCGGAAGCGGTTAAGCGGATTCTTATCATCTTTTGTACACGAAGAAGAATCGCACATCCTGCCAGACCTCGGCGATGGGGAGGACGAAGAAGCAAAATACATGCAGGTATTGGACTCAACCAAGGGGCTGGTACAGCTAGACCAGCGAGTAGGTGGGTAACACCCGTTGTAAGAAACTGGTAGGGACCCAGACTCTTGACATGACTGGAATTGAGCTGCCAGGCGATTGTGTTCTACTCAGCCATTTGAGCCAAAAGTTGTGCAGTCCGTCCGGTCCCGGAGACTTCTAGTTCGGTAACGGTCGAACTGCTCTGGCTATGGCACAATTTAAAAAATTTAATGGCAATATCAACTTAACTAGAATCTACCCAGGTATGGTCCACAACAAAAAAATATTGCAATGACGTGGAAACAAGTGCCTGTCGGCTTCCTTAAGGGTCGTTAATAGGCTGTAGAGCCTAGGGCAACAATGACCTGCTATAAAATTGTCATTCTTTAAATGTACGCAAAAAATGGTATAAATAAAACGAACTTGGTGTGTAATTATTATGTTAAATTATAATTCATATATCAATTCAATCATCTTGATTAAAATAATATTGCATAGTCAGCATCTACTGCGTAGAGCGCGGAATGACGGCCGGGGCCGAGTCGGATGGAGAGGGCTATGTCACCGTCACGAGCGGCTAGTCGCCCGACACGGGCGGCGGGGGCGGGGGCGGCGCCAGGAACGCGGGGGGCGGGGGCGCGCCCCACGGCGGAGGGTTGAACCCGCCGCGCCAGCCCATGCCCATCATGCCTGTACACAAAGACCAAGGTTATATACAAACCAAATATTACAATGGAACAGCCGACAGAGCAATTCCCAAATAGATGTAGGAGCAGACGGTGCATAGTAGAGAATACGACACTCGACACTAGGTACTGACCGGGAGGCGGCGGCGGCATGTGTGGCCCGCCGGGGCCCACGTTCGGTGGCGGACCCATTTTGCCGTCACCCTGCAAATGTACACGACATGTTTTAAGTCGACAACATACTGGATGTTAACAAACGGTAAATATATATAAAGCCAAAGCTTTTTATAAGTCTAAGTTAATTAATCAGTACCAAATAAAAACATTAGTTTTCTTAAGTGTTTATTCAACCAACTGCCTAAAAGAATCAAAAATAAAATTCATACAATTTCAATACCTAATCCTTTTGTTATTTAACCAAATTTTAAAAGTCAGTCCTCTAGGTAACTAATAATCAGAGATCGCAATAGGCAAAGTATATTTGCCTAGACATCAAGGAAGTAAGTAACATGTGGATACATTTACGAAATAAAGCTATTAAATTAGAGGGTGCTCCACATATTGTTACTTACTTCCTTGAAGTTTAGGCAAATATACTCTATCTATTCTGATCTCTGCTAATAATAAAACTTTGAAATCTTATTGAAGAATCAGTATTCTAAATAGGTAGGTACTAATCGTTGGTAATAATTTTAATATCTTAAATCTTTCAAATGAGATGGTCATAAATTGTATGAGCCCCTTTTTTATGAATGGCATCTCGCAGTTCAACCTAGGAGGTTGTCGCCTGCTTAACCGGTCTATCCTGTGGATGCCTTGAATTTAAGGCCTCCAGCCAGGGCAAAAAACTTACAAAATAAGCGACTACACGCTAAGGGCACCCCCTGTGGGGCTCGGACCTCGGCTTAGGGCGTCGCTGAGGGAGGGCAGCAAGGGGACAGGCTGGATCTGAGTGGTGATATTATTTTGGGGCTGGTTTGAAACTACTGGCACAGCATCGCGGGCTGGCTCGAGCAAGGGTCGGGGAGGGCAATTACCGGGACGTCGCGACGGTCCTCGACGGCGAGGGCGGAAAGACGGCGGTTTGGATCGGGGTTTACGCTTGAACGTACTAGTTTCCCTACGGCTCTCCTGGAGGCGAGTGATAGCGTCGTCGGGTGAGCCTGTGCCCCAGACTGTACAGTGTATATATAGAATGTGTATAAGAGTGAGATTGATACGAGAGTGTATTGAGATCTTCTATAAACAAAATATAAAAGGTGCATATTGCTCAACAGTAACGGACAAAAGTTATTAAGGTTTAAAGAAGTTGGTTTTGTCACTCTGGCTGAAGTGGTTTTTATGTAGCTTAATGTATGTATATGTTTATATCTGTCCTAGGTAATGGGCCTATGGGGTTTCCAGGGGGGTCACGCTTAGTTATAATCTATCATTGGGCGAACGTGTCGACATCTTTAAATTGATTGCGTGAGCCACGAAACCCTACTCCTTAAACTTGAGCATTACGGTTTAGGGAAACTTGCACTCAGTTTAGTGAAATCGTATTTAAACGATAGACATCAGCAAGTACAAATAAATGGTGTCAATTCAATGGGTTTAAAAGTAAGGATGGGTGTACGACAAGCCTCGATATTAGGTCCTTTCCTCTTTTTAGTCTATATTAATGATCTATCCCATTTATTTAAAAACCAACCACAAATGGTGTTGTTTGCTGACGATACTTTTTTAATATTTAACGACGTAATGAGCGCCCAACTACAGGTCCATAATTGGTTTACCGCGAGTAATTTAGTATTGGAAAAAAACTAAGTGCATAAGATTTACTCTACCAAATGTCAAAAGTAGTGATTGTGACATAGTATTGAATCAAGAGAAACTAAAATTCGTCGATGAAACTGTACTTGTACTTTAGATGGCGCTGCTTTGAAAATCTTCATAGCCTACACTACCGTCCAAAAGTTTGGAAACACTACGGTTATTTCAATAAAAACAACAGAAAAACACGTAAGTATATCATTATTTATGACACTTAAATCTTAATCAAATGCTAGACTGCCATATATGAAAATATATACAGTACAAAAAAATAAAATGTTTACATTTTTCATTAAATTTTTGCCTCGTCAAAATGACCACCCTTATTCTTAATTATTTGTTCAGAAATTTTACTCATTCTTTCGATTAATTTACTGAAATATTCGGAGTCCAGTGTCTTCCATTCACTTCGTAAATATTCCCACTACTGTGCTGAGCTCGATGGACAACGATTTTTAACTTTTCTATCAAGTTCATCCCATACTAATTCGATAGGAGAGAGATCTGGCGATTGTGATGGCCATTTCATAATTTGCAAAATTTCTTCATTTCGCTTTTGCTCTAGGAACCCCTGACATAATTTTGATGAATGTTTAGGGTCATTGTCTTGTTGAAAAACAAAACTCCGGCCAATTAAATTCATTCCAGAAGGAATCGCATTTTCCTGAAGTATTTTCAGATAGCCTTCTTTATTCAGTTTTCCGTCAATTTTAATCAGTAAATCATAAATGCCCGGGATTATTGTTACCGAAACATCCCCATACCATCACACTACCACCGCCATGCTTAAAAGTCTGCACAGTACACGCATTTGAAGCCCGTTCGCCTTTTGATCGGCGCACAAAAACACGTCTATTAGATCCAAAAATCTGAAATTTGGACTCATCCGTCCAAAGGACTTTTTTCCAGTCTTCTTCCGTCCAGTTTTTGTGTTTTTTAGCCCACTCCAGTCTATTTTTCTTATGATTACTAGTTAGTCTCGGTTTTTTAGCTGCTACGCATCCTCTCAGACCAGCAGACAGTAAACGTCTCTTTATAGTTGTAATTGAAACTGGCTTTTCTCGTGTTTCGTGTTTCCGTCGTGGGCCCGCAGGGCTCGGTCGTCTCCCCTCTCATTTTATCTTGTTCACTAGCGATATCCCTAAGAGCAAAAAGGCTCAGTTAACCCTAATCGCGGACGACACGGCCATTTACTATACTGGTCGTTGTCAGAACGTAATCGCCAAAAGCCTCCAAATCTCAGCCCAATCTCAGAATCGAGGTTAATCCCGATAAGAGTTAGGCGGTTCTATTTTGAAAACCGCGTATCAATCCCCCCAGCCCCCGCCCGATCACTATGTACGGTGAGCCTATCACTTGGGAGAAGCAAGCCAAATACTTAGGAGTCATACTAGACTGCCACCTGTCCTTCGAGGCACATATCAAAGCAGCTCGTGACCGAGCTGCCTTTGCTATGAGTAGGCTTCATTTTATGTTAACGGCTAAAAGCAAGTTGTCACTTAAGTGCAAGTTGCGCCTTTAAACCGCGGTGATCCGGCCCATTATCACATACGCTTGTGTCGTGTTCGCACATACCAAGCCCCGCCATATTCATAGGATGCAGACGCTCCAAAACCGGTTCTTACGTAGGGTCACGGGTGCCCCCTTTACGTCCGAAACGAACGTCTCCACGTAGACCTTAGGATGCCCACCATTTTGCAGTTCATGAAACGCCTTTCCAACGCCGAGTGTCGGTCAGGTTCGCCGATCAAGGTATATTCTCATCATACCCGATGACGCTATCACTCTCCTCCAGGAGAGCCGTAGGGAAACTAGCACGATCAAGCGTAAACCCCCTCTCAGACCGCCGTCTTTCCGTCCTCGCCGTCGAGGACCGTCGCGACGTCACGGTAATTGTCCTCCCCGACCCTTGCTCGAGCCAGCCCGCGATGCTGTGCCTGTAGTTTTAAACCAGTCCCAAAATACTACACACAGATCCAGCCTGTCCGTTTGCTGCCCTCCCCCAGCGACGCCCTAAGCCAAGGCTTGTACCCCACAGGGGGTGCCCTTAGCGTGTAGTCGCTTAGTTTGTAAGTTTTTTGCCCTGGCTGGAGGCCTTAAATTCAAGGCATCCACAGGATAGACCGGTTAAGCAGACGACAACCTCCTAAGTTGAACTGCGAGATGCCATTCACAAAAAAAAAACGATTCAAATCAGTCGGCGGCGAGCCCTTCCAGAGAGAAGACACGTCGCTGGGCGCTCTGCCTGACCCCCGTTCATCTTTGCTGTTTGCGTATTACAGTGCAATCGTATAATGTGAGTGTCACATCTTAGTACTTTGGTAAGTAAAATAGTTTATTTTCGATGACCGACAATATTTTATAGTGTGATTGTAAGTACTTTGGTGAGTATTTTTTTATAACCGACATTATTTTATAGTGACAACAAATCATGTTTCAGACGGAATGGGAAATAACACAAAGCCATTTTCAGGAAAGAGAAAACGCAAAAATATGGCTAAAGCAAGAGCTAAAAGGTTGGTATGTTTATGTTATACGGGCTGTTCCATACATTTTGACCGTGTAGGTATGCACTTTTGTAAAAAACAGATTTTATGTTTTTTTTTTAATAACCGACGAAAATTTTCTATGGGAGGGGGGGGGGGGGGTTCAGAATGATGTACTAAGGATGTGGTTTCCGTTTTCGCGTCGGTGTCCCTTCCACTCCGTATAGAGTGACTGGTAATAAGTGACCAAACGTCATGATAACAAACAACTTTCCCAAAGAAATATTTTTTATAGTCATTTAGATATTGGTATGACAACCAAAGCAATTTTGTCAGGTGGGCGGGCGAATGCTCGGATGAATATAGGATGGAGTGTGGAGTAAGGCAGGGGGGGTTAACCTCACCTACCCTATTTAATTTATATGTAAATGGACTGATTGAGGAGCTCAGCAGTGCTGGTGTCGGCTGTTCAGTGGATGGTGTTTTTACGAACAATATTAGTTATGCTGATGACATGGTACTGCTGGGCCCCTCTATCAGTTCCGTGAGGTCACTATTGACCATATGTGAACGATATGCAATGGCCCATGGGCTCAAGTACAATGTTCAGAAGAGCGAGCTGCTAGTTTTTAAGGCTGGGTCTAAAACCTACCCTGTTCCTCCGATCACACTAAGTGGAACCGTCCTACAGCAAGTGTCCAAATTTAAGTACTTGGGTCACTGGGTCAATGAGAAACTGAATGATGATATGGACATGGATAGGGAGCGCAGGGCATTGTCGGTAAGGGGTAACATGCTTTCTCGCAGGTTCGCGCGATGCTCACGTGACGTTAAAGTCACACTCTTCAAAAGTTATTGCCAAGCGTTATACACGTGCAGCCTGTGGAGCAATTACACTAAGAAAGCCTGCAATGCTCTGCGCGTCCAGTATAACAACGCGTTCAGGGGTTTGTTGGGGCTCCCATGGAGGTGCAGTGCCTCCGGCATGTTCGCCGACCACAGCACGGACGGCTTCCAGGCGGTGCTTCGCAAAAGAACGGCCTCCCTGCGGTCTCGGGTTAAGGGCAGCACCAACACGCTTCTGAGCGTGGTGTCGGACAGAGTGGACAGCCAAATCCTGAGGCACTGGTCGCTCATGCATGTCCAAAATAATAATAATTTTAAATTCTACAACTGTAAGTATCTACCTCCTAACATAATATGGACTTGTATTATTTCATGTGTGCTAGTCTGAAATAAATATTTTCATTCATTCATTCATTTAATTTTATCACAATTACATAACACCCGTATAAAATTGACTGAGCTGATAGGTCACAGGCGCCCGCTATTCTGTCTCATTACTACCGTACCGTGCATTCGTGCAACAGTGGGAAGGCAGAGCACCCGTGCTAACCCGCTCCGTAAACGGCGCACAGTGGGCTGGGATTACAAGGTTGGGTCTTAAGAGATCAAATGTATTTTTTTGGTATCTGGCATAAATTTAAAACGTTTTTATTCTTTGACTTTTTTTAATTTAACGAGTACTTTCGGAGATATAGCCATATCAAATTTGTATGAAGAGTCATGTTATTTTAGTTAAGCAATTTATTCCAATTAAATTGAAATTGAAAATAATGTATACCAAAACGACCTGAAAACCTCAATACCTACTTAGTTCTTTAAAAAAAAAAACAATGTTCGACATTTTCCACCACCATAGGTAGGTATGACGTAATTTGTTTTGAGACTTATTTCCGGGAATCAAGGGATAAGAGTGCGCGAGCGCAACAACAAGTTATGACGTGTCGTAACGTGATTGGTGCAACGATAGGGTACCTACGGAATGATCGGTTGCATTCAAACGTACTTCAGTGTTCTATTACCCACCATAATAGACGCACTACCCCCACACATTCATTACTTACTTATTTGTTATTTTGTATTTGTGAAAATGTTTGAAAATTTAGTGACAAACCTTGATCTTTTCGTTATTTTAAAAAACAGTGGCAGTATTAAAAATAATGACAGTTTGTGTAGTGAGATAAGGTCTAAATTTTTTGTCGAATTAAGTGATGATCACGAAAAGACCTTAAAGTTGTTTTGTGCAAAATTTTGTTATAATTTAAATAGAAGATGGGAAAACGCTTATCGTAAAGAAAATATATTCAAAACTAAAAATAGTGAATGGTTACAAGAAAATATAATATGGCCAGACTTTATTAAGTGTTTAATAGGCAGTAATGAAGATTAACCAGCACCGAGTACATCAACTCAGTATGTATCACCATCAAAAGTTTCTGTCGGTGTATCCACCGAACAAAGCCCAAGAAAACCTTTTTGTGAATTAGCGCCTAAACAGAAAAAAAGACGTGCAGAAAACTTTCATTTATCTTCGGACGAAATAAAATATGCATATTTTGAGCAGTTGAAAGCGGATGGGAATGAGGAGGTTGCTAAAATACTAGAACATTTACTAAAGAATCCCCAAGATGTAAAAAAGTTAAAAAGTGCATATCTGTTAAAGAAACAAAACCTGTGTTTTCTCTGGATGAGGCTTTAGGGTTATTTTTATCACTTAAGCTGACCAAGTGGCAATACATTACCTTAAGAAAAAGTGTTAACGAAAAAGGCAGTAATATATTTCCATCTTATTATCAAGTGCAACATGCGAAACAGAAATGCTATCCACCAAAAGATGCTATTACAGTGACAGAAACCTCAGCTAAAATAAAGTTACAAGCTCTATTGGATATAACGACAACAAGAATAATTACGTCACTCGTCATAGATAGTGGTTGTAAAGAATTTACACTAATCAGTAAGTGGGGATTTGACGGTGCTTCTAATCAAGCCAATTACAAACAAAAAATGCAAACAGACGATGAACAAGAAAGTCAACTTGACGATTCAAGCATATTTATGGGTAGTTTAGTGCCAATAAAATTAGTGTGCGGCGAACAAGTTATCTGGCAAAACGATTCACCAAATTCATCTTACTGGTGTCGTCCAATCTTTTTCGAATTTTTGAAAGAAAATAAAATGACGATATTGCGGGAAAAAAGTGCTATTGAGGAAGAGATTGTAAATTTAGTGAAAACAGAAGTTGGAGAAATAAAAATTTCACACGCTTTATTAATGACTATGATATACGGAAAAGCAACATCAATTTTATGTGATACTTCATCTCAGAGATGCGACATTTGTAAAGCCACTCCAACAGAGATGAATAATTTGCCCTTAATTGCATCAAAACCGACTGATCCAGATCTCTGTAAATACGGATTGTCATCATTGCATACCTGGATACGAATGATGGAATGCATTCTGCATATAGCTTACAGATTAACGATACAGACATGGACAGTAAAGGGAGACAACAAGTGCATCATGGAAAGAAGAAAGAAAGACATACAAGACGCTTTTAAAAATAGAATGGGACTTCTGATTGATGTTGTTAAACAAGGGCACGGCTCCACGAATGACGGAAATAGTGCTAGAAGATTTTTTGCAAATCCAAACATGACTGCTGAGATAACTGGTGTTAGTGAAGAATTAATAAGGCGATTTGCAATCATTTTAGAGGCAATTTCATCAGGTTACCACATTGACACAGCGAAATTTCACGAATATGCTCAAGTGACCATGCAACTGTATTTGGAATTATATAGCTGGTATTATATGCCTTCAAGTGTTCATAAAGTTCTTATGCATGGTGCAGCTATTATTGAAAGTTTTGGTCTAATACCAATTGGACAGCTATCCGAAGAAGCTGCTGAAGCTAGAAATAAAGACTTTCGTAGGTACCGCCAACACCATTCCAGGAAATGCAGTAGAAAAACTACAAATGAAGACATTTTAAATAATTTATTGACCTGCTCTGATCCACTCATCTCAGCGAAACGTCACAAACTTCGCAGAAAACATAAAACTTTGTCAGTAGAAGCACAAAGTTTATTAGTAATTGAACAAGCGGAAACATTTGATGATGACGAATACGAAAATTTTGCATTCGTTAATGTGGATACCCTTGACAGTGATTAAATTAAAACAGTGCAGTGGCCAGTAGTTATTGTGATTTTTACTTATTTATTTATTTATTTTATTAGTCCTTAGTGGATTAGGCCTAAAGGGGAGACCACTACATTAAAAAACGCGCCTAGTTCTTAACCTCTATGGTGGTGTGAATAGAGAACAAAATTTGAAATTGCGACCAAATCGCAGAAAATCGCAACCCGAGAATAGGCGCTAAAATAGGACAAATATACGTACTATGCATACGTAGAGTCAATTCTTTGAGAAAATTTGAGAATTTCGAGATTTTCACATTTTTTTCTTTTGCTTCATACAAAAATTCTACTAAAACTCATAGAAATAATTACTTCTAATCGATAGATAAATCCAACACAATATTTAAAATTTCAGAAAAAGAAACTTTTTTTTAAATGCTAAGTAAGTCCTTTACCGGCCCGTTTCAGCCCACTGTGCGGCGCCCGCGCCACAGGCCGGCCAACATGTAGGTAGGTACCTACACTGCTTACGTACACCAATAACGTCACGTGGCGGCCGGCGACAGAATGGCGTTACGCGGCTAACAGCTGATCGATCATAGGCGCGAGCGAATTTCGGTTGACCGTGCCTATTAGAATACGCACGGTTAACCAAAAGACAATCAATTAAATAATTTATTATTAAATTATAAAAATATAATTAATATAATAAACTAATAATTTATTATAATTTTGTACGCTGAATGTGGCAAAACATGTTGAAACACCATTATGAAACTCATTTCCATCCATGTATACACATGTTTATACAAATAAATGAATCTTTATCTTTATCTTTAATTAAAAAAATCTTTTTAGTAAATTTTGTTTTGAGAAGTTTTTTATTTTTTTAATGTAATGCTGCTTTTAAGACGTTACCACCGATAACTTTAGTATTTTCTATAGTAATTTTTGATCATTGAATTTTCAGACTTAATACTTAAAATTTTCAATACATTTTTGTTTGTGCACGAGATCTTTATACCTTTAGTTAACCAATATTTTTTATAGTGTGATTTTAATTTAGTTTTCTTTTGGTATAGTTTCGTTTAGTATGTTAGTTAATAAGCCGTTAAAAGCATTATAGTTTTGATTTGCATCGTTACTTCCTATAATTTTATAATTGTACCACAATGATGTGAAAAATCAAGTTCTTCAACAGATGTTTATAAATCTCCGTTTTTAAAGTTTGTAAACAATTGGTCTGGGCACGTTGACGATGTTTGTGTTATGTGTGTAGGATGTTTCATGTGTTGTGTGTACTTGTATTGCGACATAAGGTCTAAGAAAGCGTTAACTTTTGAGTTATTTTTAAGGATATCTATATTAAAGTCACCGCCGATGACTGTGTTTAGTTTTGTGTATTTATTGTTTATGTACGCTAGAAATATTTCGTCGGTTATTAAAAAAAAATCAGCTGTTTCCTACAAAACTGCAATACCTACACGTCAAAATGTACTGAACAATTGATTTTTTTTTAATAACCGACGAAACATTTCCCTGATAATCTTTATCTTCTTCTAGTAAGATGTAAACTCCGACGCCTCCACAGTTTTCCCGACAGGATGCTGCGATTTTATAGCCGCTAAAGTCAATCACCCTTAATTTATCTCTTAAGAGCCATGTTGCAGTAATACATACAGCCTGATATGTCTGGTTTTCGTTGACAAATGCTTCCATTTTGTGCTGCTTATTGAATAGACTTTGGATGTTTTGACACAGAATATTAATGTTGCTCGTGGTTTTAAATAAATCCGCACAGAAGTGAACAAATCTTAATCTAAACCTGTCATTGACTACCGTAAAAAGACGATTGAGAGATGCTAAGTTATTTGGTCGCGTCGCCGTTCGAAAACCACTACTACCACTGGCCACATAACAAAAAGAAACGGATGCAGTGGGAAGAAGACTTAACATTTTTTTGACAGATGATGGTTTGGATGAATCCCAATTTGAAATATTTGGTTCAAAAAGCCGAATTCTTGTTCGACGTAGTGTCGAGGAAAAGATTATGCCAGACTGTGTGGTGCCAACAGTCAAGCATGGTGGTGGTTCCATTATGATCTGGGGATGCTTCTCGGGCCATGGAACTGGAGATACCATGTCAGCGTAACCAAGGATTCTCGAGGTCAATAACTTGGGATAGTCTTCCTACTGTACCCCCAATCCACCTGACAAAATTCCATTAACTTCGGAATACTTTTCTCGGTAAAAAATACATGACAGCTGGACTATCAGTCTAGTCTTGTTTTAATCTTCAAGTTTTGCCTGTATCGGCAAATAACTAATTTCCTAATTGTTCACCTTCTTTTCTAGATTTTATGATTGTTTCTTCTTTTAATAATGTTAAATACCACGGTCAGCTTACAGCTACTTTCTCCTACCACGATGTCATTTATCCGTCGTATCAAATCCTAAGCGTAAGCCCCAGCTATTATATCTCCATAACATCAAAGTCATAGATCTGGAGGCATTGCAGCGTGATGCCAGCAATCTTGACGGCTCTGCTCTGGGAGCGAGAAGGACGGTACCCTCCGAGAAGGAGGGTATCGAAGAGAAGGTGTGTTATTGACACGACAGTTCTCAACTCGTATAACCAGTGTTTTAATTTTTTGCCGTATTGTCGGCTCCACGGTACTTATAACATATTTTTTTTTAATTCGGTCTCTGCCTGTTTCGGCTAAATTCGGAAACGGCTGGACCGATTTTGATGGGACTTTTACTAGCTGATAGCTGATGTTAAATGGAGTAACTTAAGCTAATTTTATTTTAGAAAAGGGTAATCCCTTTTAAGGGTAACCCTAATGGTTCCATGCAAAAATTAAAACCATAAAATTTGATTCAAATAGGGAAGCAATATTTATTGTATAATTTCAGGCGGACTAAAGTCGCGGGAAATACCTACCTATTGTTTAAATTAACGATCTTACTTTTACATGCAGTCTTGGAGATCTGTGTGTAAAAATAATGGGTATCATTAGGCATGATCGGTGTGAAGGCGCTGTAGTCTCACCTGGTGCTGGTGCATCAGGCAGGGCGCGGGCGGCGGCGGCGGCGGGTACGCGGGCGGCGGCGGCGCCGCGCCCCCCGCGCCCCCCACGCCCGGCACGCCCGGCTGCGCGCCGCCGGACCCTGCACACACCACAGTCAATGCTCGTAATTATTCTCTTCAGTGTCGACCAGACGTTAAAGCCGTGGTAATGATAACAATTACGAGGTTTCATTATTTACGAAAATATCATTTCAACGTTATATTTTTTTTATAAAAAAGGCTACCTACGCTGTTAAATGGTGAGGAAAATTATCCAGGACCTTGAGTTATAAAAAAAGATGGGATAATATTCATCTGTTAAATAAAAATAAACTATTTTAGAAAGAGCTCAACTTATATTGGCCGAGGTAGTGACTCTCGTTGATGTCTTTCCCTTTCACCCATTAGGTACTATTGTATTGCTGTCTTTTTTCAACAAAACTAATACTGTCATGAGCAATACGTTCTTGCTTATCGATAAATAAAATATCGATGCTATCGATATTTTGTTGTTTATTTGGACAAAATAGTTCAGTTAAATTTAAAATACGTACAATTTACGGTGAAAAAATAATCAGTTTTGTGCGATTTTAACCGTCAATTAAACCAATAGCATGTACAAATGTTAAAGTTAAAACTTTGTTCATTAGGAATATTCGGTAATCTATTACATATTGTAATGAAGTAGGATCTTTACAACATAAAAAGGGAACATTAATATATCATTCTGTTTAAAAAAAATATCGACGTCAGAATCTATATTTAATGTCATTGCCCCATCACTACGGCCGGTGACGTCACCTTGAAGTAGCCAATTGGATTGCACTTGTCACTCCCCGCGCACCGCGTGCCTACCGCTACCATTTGGTGAGCTCGAATTCAAACAAAATATTTATGATACGGAATCTAGTGGAGGTTATCTGTGGTAGGATGTTATGTGTGGGCGACGCACACGTACCGAGCCACGGCGCGGGCTGCGGCGCGGGCGGCGGCGGCGGCGGCGGGAAGGCGCCGGGCGGCGGCGGCAGCGACACCGGCAGCTCTCCTGCCACGACATCAAAAATAATTTTTTTCAAATTAGGCTGATAATCAGCACTTTTAGAACGTCGAGTTTACAAGAGACAGTCCCCCAAATCGCCCACCCTTCGCCACTTTTTAGTGTTTTAGCTGGGAAGAAGGAATGGCGGAACAATCTCCCCAGCAACACATCTGTCTGTTATGTTAGACGAACCAGATTCTCTACAATAGCGTGTAAAATTTATAAACAAAGAATCAATTGCATTAAATTATTGTCACATGTCAGCTAGCACACAGCCACACACCAATAATAAAATAAAACAGTAACATATACTCAAGAATAGAATAGAATAGAATATACTTTATTGTACACCAAAATTGATACAAAACGGTTTTACAAAAATTGTTAATTTTATGGTTACAATGGCGGTCTTATCGCTGATAGCGATCTCTTCCAGACAACCTTTGGATGGACTGTACGAACATGAAATAGAAAAAGGGGGGGTAGTCAGTGGTGTACTGCAATTAATATACAAAATTAAAATAAATAAAGCAAGCATAAATAAAGCCACCAGGCATACAGGGCGTGCCCGCTTGCACGTGCAATGTTGGGTTATACATTTATACGTGGGACACTCAGAAAGTTTTGAGACACTAAAAAAATTGTTCTACAGGTACATATATTTTTATTAAATCTTTTCAAAGTACTCTCCACCAGCCTCTATACAAAGATTCATGCGTCTGAACCAGTTTTCAAAACACTTTTTCCAGTCTGCCGCAGACACCTCGTTTACAGCCTGCTCGAACGCAGCCAGCGCATCTTCCGGCGACGAAAATTGTATCCCCTTGAGCTGATTTTTTATTTTTGGAAATAAAAAGAAGTCACGCGGTGCTAGATCAGGGCTGTAAGGAGGGTGACCCAGGAGTTTGACTGGTGTACTGTCCAGGAAGTCCCTCGTTTTGAGCGCGGTGTGTGCAGGCGCATTGTCGTGGTGGAGCAGTGGTCCGCGGAGCCCTGTGTTTGGTCGCTTGTTGCTCACAACAGAAAAAACTTCTGGTAAACATTTGGTAGCATACCATTCGGCGTTGATGCTTCTTTGATCTCGTAAGGGAATTGAGGCCAAGTGGCCTGTCAAATTAAAAAAGCTGGCGATCAAAATCTTCCCCCCGCTTCGAGATCGCTTCACTTTGGTAGGCGTTGGTTCATTTTGAAACACCCAAACTGTCGACTGGCGCTTGGTTTCTGGATCGTATTGATAAATCCAGGACTCATCACCTGTTACGATGTCGTAAACACGCCGAGACGAGCCTGCTTCAAATTTGTTCAGCATATCACGGCACCATTCCACCCGGGCCTGCTTCTGAGCGTCGGTGAGGTAGTGCGGCACCCAGCGCGATACTATCCTCCTCACGCGAAGATGCCCGTGTAGAATCTCGTGAACGCTTCCCGATCCAATCTTTAATATGTGCTGAATCTCCTGATATGTTATTCGCCTATTATCTTGGATGAAATTTTTCACTGCTAGCACGTTTTCTTCCGTAATAGCCGTCAAAGGGCGACCGCTTCTTTCTTCATCCCCCAAGGTTGGTCGACCGCGCCTAAATTCGTTATACCAACGATACACGGTTGCCTTGGAGGGGCCTTCATCCATAAATGCCATTTGAAGTCTATCGAACGATTCATCCGGTTTCAGGCGACATAAATCATAGCTCTAAAATGTTCCCGGCGCAGATCCATTTTTCAGTAAGACACGGTACTTTGAATTGGCTCGCAAAAAATGTGGAGGGAAATTTTGAAAATGGAACACACATATTTTTACTTACAAGTAATCATATTTTCGAAAAAGATTCTAACTGGCCAGTCTCCCATTTATAAAAACTATTTATCGCAATACTTTCTGAGTGGCCTGGTAGCAGTAAGTTGAAGTCACAAATGATAAAGTAGGTACCTATGGTCCTAGTTTATCATTTGCAAAAACGAAAGAAACTAAAATCAAAACGAATGATTAATAACAGTAACAAAAACCTGGTCAACATGACGACCAGTCACCACAAGCAGCACCCTTTCAGGAGCATAACGCAAAGACCAGCCATCGTCCCCTTCGCCATATTTGAGGGAAGGAGGTAACCCGACCCCCGACGCTACCGCAAGCAATGACATCTAAGGGAGCATGACGAACTTGCTGCCGGTTTAAGAAGCAAAAGAAAAAATAGTCGAGGTCGCTAGTAAACCACATTGCAATACAACTCATCAAGAACATTGTAATGAGTAGATTAGGTCATTAAATAAAAACCAATAAAATTCATTTACACATACAAACGAAAAAATTAACAAAATTAAACACACACGCCACTAAACTCGCCGCTCCAGAACCACAAGCACCACAATTCACTAAATGTCTTCTATATCGTTTATCAATAAACGCACCAAAATATTTAAAACATTGTTCTGTCTCTGTTAACATCAAATGTTTGACAGAAGCAGAACTCTCAACCTCATCATAACGAGTGAGACGGACTTATTTTGTTGTTCTCTGGGTGAATCCAAAAGGAATGCATTGTTTGTAACTAGTCAGGGGGTTATCCTGTAATGGTAGATAAATAAATAAGTCTAAATTTGTTCAACTCTAACGTATTTAGCCATTTGTGATGCAAGTAGGATCTAGTTTGGCAAAACTGGACTCCGTATTTATTAAGAGTTACCCACCATCTTGGTCATTCTGATCAATCAATCTGCGAAGCCTCTTCCCAACGATTTCGGCGTATGCTTACAGTTTAACCGGATGCTGCTGAATACCAGTATTTTATATGGAGCGACTGACTATCTAGCGCAGTGTCTGTACGTACGTGGTGCCATGTGCGGCGGCGGCATGATGGCGCGCGCGGGCGCGTGCGGCGCGAACAGCGCGGGCGGGAAGCGGCGCGCGCCCCCGCCGCCCGCGCCCGCGCCCCCGCCCCCGCCCGCGCCCGGCGCCGCCTCGCCCAGCTCCGCCATCAGCGACATGTACTCCTCGTCGATCTTGGCCTGCAGACACACGACATTCATTGTCAGACCTTACTTCAATGCGACATTCACTTACTTAACATAGATTTTGATACAACTGGGGAAAGTTTGTCATTGCAACCGAGGCAGTTTTCACAGTGTTGTATAGCCGAGAACTGCTGTGAGAAATGCCCACGTTAACCTTTTGACCACCACGGTCGGCTATAGCCGACAGATGAAAACTACTTGAAAAATGTCGTTTTCTTGTCGGCTGTAGCTGACGGTGGCATGTTAGGCACTTTTTCATTTGTCGGCTATAGCCGACCGTGGCGGTCAAAAGGTTAATGAATCGAAGTTTTTCAAAAAATACACTTACGGAGAAACAAAATAACAGAAAGAAAAGTATTTTTGTGATTAATCGTTATAATAAATAAATAAAATAAGCCAGTGCAACGTCCGATTGAGGAGCGCACTGGAGGATGCGCTTCGTGAGTATCGATGCACTCCTACCGAACATAGGCCCCGATTACCACGGTTACCGATGCATAAGAAAAATAGGGCGCTGGTGTGTGCCCTGGACTCGCAACTCAACAATCTATTCGAGAGTAGCGAGGACGTCGTTGATACACACTCGATCCTGTACTGTAGGGCTGTTGCGGCATGTCGTTTAGCTAATGTCAAATTCCCAAATTGCGACGTAGCTACTGGACCAAACCCACCCGTACCAGCCTGGCAGTGCAGGATCGAGAGCCGCATCGACGGGGCCAGGATACTCATCGGCAAACTATATTGCTTCAGGGAGAGCAATACACGACCATGTGTGATGCGCTTTGTGAGACGGGCATTTCGCCGAAAAAATCAATGTCTGTTCGAAAGCTATGGACTCCTATAACTACTGAACCGATTTTGATTAAATTTTGCACAGTTGTTCTACATACGTCAGACGTGTCTGGAGGTAGGGTAGGTAGTAGGGTCGAGTGGTAAAAAATACAAGGAGGTAGTACTAAGTAGGAAAAAGCATGGATTGCAATGAAAACCACGGTACAGCTAGTTTAATATAAAAACATGCGCTTTTTTGTTTTTTGTAGATTTCCTATAGGAAATCTACAATTGTTTATTGTTACATGTGGAAATAAAACACAAGTAGAAATAAATAAAAAAAATCCACGATTCTGAAATATATTGCATGATGAACCTAATCGTAGTGCCGTAAGAGACAGTTTTCGAGGAAGTGTATTGAAAAATATGTGTTTATTTACAGAGACAGTAAGTGGAAATACGAAGGTATAGAGGAGACACGGAAGCAGTATTGCTGGTGGGTGTACCTTGTTGGGCGTGTTGTGCAGCGTGCCCTGGCCGGGGCGCTTGGCGCGGCAGTCGCGCGCGATGTGGCCCGCGCCGCCGCACGACGAGCACACGATGCTGTTGGTCACGTTGGGCTTGTCCGGACACTGCAACACACACACGACGCACATTCCTTTTTCGTTTCCTTAACGGAAGTTACCAAGTCGTCATGTAACTCTTTGATCTTTTGACATCACTCTGGGTAACGTGCAGGAAAATATCACTACTGGATTCGCGATTTCAGACGTTTATTACCAGATAAAGCCGGGGCTTGATCTAGTAATAGTAAGTGTGACACGTCATGGTACGCACCAGCCATGTCTTGTGGTCGGTCGCGGAGCAGTTGGCGCAGCGCACGGCGTCGTTCTCGCGCAGCGTGCCGTTGAGCTGCGCCAGCTCGCGCAGCTGCATGCGGCGCAGGTCGTTCTGTCCCTCCGGCACCTCCACGCCCTGGCGGATCACCTCCTTGATCTGCAGAGCACGGGCACGTGAGTGAGCGCCGCATTCCGAACGGGCAACGACCAAAACAAACTAAATTATACCAAAAATATACAGCCTTGGCCAAAAGTATTAGGCACCCCAGAAAAATGCACAATTCATGTTTACCAATTGAACAATGAATAAATGCTTATCTTAGATGGCATGCCGGGGTCACAAATAACTTCCTAGAAAAGCAAGCATCTATTTGTTATGGTTATAAAACACCTGGTGACTGAAAACAAAGGATTTGGTTTTTTGCGTTATTATCAGTCAATGTTTGGTCACTTGTGTTCAGGACTCTAACAAGTAAACAAGCTTTTATTTCTAACATAGTGATTAAATTGACGCGTAATTTACTTAAAAATGCCGAAAAGAAGTGAAATTAGTTTGGAAAATCGAGTAAAAATACAACTTTTCCATGAACAAGGGAAGTCGCAAAAAGAAATTGCTAAGTTAGTGAAATGTTCGCGTTGCGCCGTGCAATCTGCCATCAAACGGTCTGCTCAGACTGGCAGTCACGCTAATAAACCAAGAACAGGCAGAAAACGTGTGACTTCGAAGCGCGAGGATAGAAAATGAATACGCGAATCTATGAAAGATCGGAAGAAAACATCATCAGAGCTTGCTGCTACTTTGTCCGAAGAGGCTGGAAAGCAAATAAGTGCTCGGACCACTAGAAGAAGACTTCAAGAAGCGGGCTTAAAAGGATGCGAAGCCAGGAAGAAGCCCTGGCTTTCAGAAGCTAACAAAAGAAAACGGCTTGAATGGGCTCTACGGCATCAACATTTTACCGAGGAAGATTGGGCCAATGTGGTGTGGTCTGACGAATCTAACTTTGAGGTAAGTAAATTTTAATGCTTTTGTTATTAATAATCATGTTCAGTTATTTATTTAAATTAAATAATAAAAGTTAAGGCAGTTGAAAATAGTTTATTTTTTTTATTTTTCAACAGTTATTTGGAACGCCAGGTGTGACCTTCGTGAGGCGACGTGTAGGCGAAGAATACCATCCAGATTGCGTCGTACCGACAGTAAAGCACGGAGGAGGCAGCGTAATGATCTGGGGCTGCATGGCTGCTCAAGGGGTTGGTGAAATGTTTGTTTGTGAAGGTCGTATGGACAGCGAAAAGTACATAGAAGTGCTTGAAACTGCGCTTATGCCTGCGCTAACGAGTATTTTCGGCGATACCAACTTAGACGGAGTCATATTCCAGCAAGACAATGCACCTTGTCATAAGTCAGCGACTACGATGCGTTGGTTTACTGAAAACAACATTGTCTTGTTGGATTGGCCAGCGCAGTCCCCAGATTTGAACCCAATTGAACATCTTTGGAGCATTTTGAAGCGCAAGATTAAAGAGCATAGTATCACATCGAAAACGGCATTAAAAAATGCGTTAGTACAAGAATGGCATGCCATTACAAGGGAGGATTGTACTAAGCTTGTACGCAGCATGCCAGCTAGAATTAGTGCAGTAATTAAATCCAAAGGTGGACCGACTAGATTTTAAGTTTTTTTTATTCTTTTTTGTGTAATTTAATGGTAATACATCAATTCAAAAAGTATAAGTTGTTTTTTTTTTATTATTTTTAGTGAAATGTAGTGTGCCTAATACTTTTGGCCAAGGCTGTACTTTGCTCTTAAAGCTTTTATTCTGCCAGATTTTGGAACACAATTTAATAAGATAGCAATCTTTATAAGAATGCGAATATTGCTTATACTAAATATTGTGTCTGTGCTGTTAACCGCTGAGGAATTTTATTCAACTGAAGCCAATCCTGGGTATAGAATCAATTGTCATCGAAACGGAACCAACACGTAACGATTTAACTCCATCGGATAAAAGGAAGTTGTTCTAATTTAGCTTGCAAGATTTGACCTAAACAAACTAAAACTGCAAGTTAAGTAAAAGTATTAAAAAACTGCTAAGTGCGAGTCGGATTCGTTCACACAGGGTTCCGTAGCACCAAACAATATGATAACAATTTTTTAACGCTAATTCATATGTAAAGGAGACCAAAACGATAAAATTTAATCTTGGGCCCAAATGCAGCAAGATGAAAATGGTGTGAATTAATAGATTCAGACCTATCAGTCCCTCATTGAATTTTTTTTAAGTTTTGACAATCTGAGAGCAGAGTTATTAGAGGTTTAGTAAACGTAAGGTTATGTTACAATCTTTAACAGCTGATTCCTGAAGTGCAAAAGATGCTCTTTAAAAACTAATGTTTATTATATTTAGTGGAAAATGTTTGAAGTCATATGAATGAACGTCAATGAGTTGAAGTCATAGGAAAGTAACAGATATGGAAAGGATGTCTAGAATAAAAACATTTTATTATAGTATTTTATTCATCTTCTATTATAATAAAATTAAAATGTCGTTTAGAAATTGTGTAGGTGGAACAATATGATTTTGGTACGTAGCCCAGCTAAGGTACCTTATAATACACACTTATAATACATAATAAGTAAGGCTCGATGGCTTATTGTATTGCAGTGACTCGTTGCTATCCCACAATTCACACAGCGATTCATATTTTAAACAATATCCAATCCACAAGCCGGCGGTAAAATCCCAAAATCATCATCTTCCTACCTTTGTCGAATTTTACTTGGTGTCGGCGCAACACGTTTTCTTCCAAAATAACAATTCCAAACGTGTGAGCTTCGATTTCTAAAGTGAAAGCAGGGGTCGTACAAGGTAGGCAGGTTCAGAATCCGTACAAACAAAGCAGTGGTCGTTGAATATGAAAAATAATCGGAAAAGCACTCAAAACGCATCGGAAAACACGAAACAAGTAAGCAGCTCGGTAAGCAGAGCAAGCAAATGTCAGTCAGCTGTCATAGACACATACAGCGACATACGACTAAAAATAAAAGACTGACTTTAATCGATAATCATATTATTGGTTTTTCAGTTGTTAACTTATTGATATTTTATTTATTAATATGACTAATTAAATGCACTATATTGCGTATAAGTATATATAGTGCATTTAATTACTTTAGAGTTAATTACATAGTGAAACGGTTTTATTTTTGTAATTGTGTAATTGATTACTCAAAATCGATAATCTCACGAAAACAATCTGTCTCATATTTGTCAGCTTCCAGATAGAAAAATGACGTGATTTTTCATATTCTAAGATGAAAAATGTGTCAATTTTTTTAAAATCCCATTACTGAAAAACTAAATATCAAATCTTATTCAAAACAATTTTTGTTAAAAGGTTTTCTTACTTCTACAGTTCAATTTTTTTTTTCAGAAGTTTCCTCTTCTTAATTAGAAGGGGGGACACAATTTTTACAGCTTTAGAAGCTAATATCTCATCAAACATTGACTGACTTAAGAAAAAAAGTGTTGTAGGAACCTCGACATCATCTTTTAAAAGCTGTCGATACACCCCACTCCACACAGTTACATATATCGATTTTTTTATTTAAGCCTAAGTTACATGTATGGAGAGCCACCCCTATTTTATTTTTCATCATTTCACATCACTTTTGTGTAGCGGTTCATAGAAGACACCTAGTCTCCAAATTTCATCTGTGTGGGTGGTGCTTACAGTCTCTGAGTAGAATGGCTGTGACATACGGACGGACAGACAGACGGACAGGGCGAATCTAAAAGGGTTCCGTTTTAGCCAATTGGCTAAGGAACCCTAAAATGTGCTGTTATACAGGAATAATTTTTTATCACATTCCAAATTTTTTCCAAGAATTTTGGTATTCTATTTATTTATTTATTTATTTTGGATTACCAACGAGTTACATTACATTAAATTATCATTCATTTAATTAAAACTACTACAGAATACGTTGTCCTGTAACGCACACTCAATTATAGGTAACCACAGCTTGCACATTATCGAGTACACATGCTCTAAATACATAATTAAAATTAGGAGTACATTAAGGTTAAGAATATGACGGCGTAAGCGATGGCTGAGCGATAGCGCCGTTGTCATTAGGGTTCGGTGGTACCAGGTTCATGATGAAATGTTAAAATAATAGTTTCGGTTTCGGTACACAAAAATCACAGTTTATTATTTAACACAAATTTACATTTAATAACACTAACAAATAATCTCCACAAAGTGGGCAAACCGACAGTTTCGTTCTGAAGGAGTGACTTGGTTGGAGTTCCGAGCAAAAGTGATCTCGGCACAATCCCCACTCTACAAAACGACTCTGTCCACGTGCCGCCATTAAAACAACATCTGACGTCACGGCGTTTACCCCTACTACAATGGTCAAATCAGCAACTTGATGTTTAAAAGTTATCGCTTTCTCCGACACGGCCAGCCTGACAAGTTACACGTCCTCGTGAGTACCTGTAACCAAACAGTCAAATTTGGAGCAACAGTACAGGCTCGGTCAACCTGACCACATCTTTATGGAAAAGCATAACTTGAAAATAACAGTTGTCAAACAAAAGGTTCCTCTAAGTCTCAATTATATTTACTCAGCAACTAAATCAACTTCGATCACATACAACGCTCATGGCCCAGCTGCCGCAGCAGCTAGTGACACTTATGCCACCCATATCGTCATCACCTCATGTGATACGACCACACACCCGTACCACCAGCTGCCCATCGCCCCCTGAACAGCTCACAAGTGAGCTGCAGTTACGACTACAGACTAGTGCGTACGGTGCGACCAAATAGCCATGGTATGTGTCTACTACTTGGTGGAGGTACTTTCATCACCATCCTCTACGTTTAACTCATTAGGAACACTACTTAGAGGCATCTTTCGTATACGATCGTGAGCGTACTTGTAGGTTCTATTACCATTCAGTGATTTTAAAACATAGCGATCGTTTTCAAGCAACTCTAAAATTTTGAAAGCACCTTTAAATTTGGGTTCTAATTTAGTTTGGTTTCTTTCTTCATTTTTGATTAATACCAAATCACCAACACTGAAATTAACTACTTTGGCCTTATTTTTGTCAAAACGGGCTTTTTCATAAGCCGCACTCTTCTCAATACCGTCCACCGCGTGTTCTCTCACCTCTGTTAGGTCAATTCCGGTTTCATCATCGTCGTTATAAGCCATTGATAAAAGCATTCGAATACTCATTCAAAAGGGACGTCAACCGGTCCTTCTTTTCGTTTGAAATATCAGAATCAACATTGTAAAGATCAATTACGGGAGGTAAATAGCAACAACCTACATTTGTGACTTTCGAAATACGTAGGGTAGATTCAGTTAAATGTACCGTATAGCCAAGTGTCAAAATATCGCGTCCGATCATAACATCGTATTTCATACAATCGTTGGGTAGTACGTAAAATAAAATTGACAGTTCGTTATTGTCGACCACAACATCACTAAGAATTTGTTCAGTGCTAAAAACATTCGAATTATTACCGATACCAATTACTTGCACGGTTGAAAGTGAACGTTTGCCCGAGAATTTATAAGCTACATTTTGTTTAACGAGAGAACACTCGGCGCCGGAATCAAAACAAAATGAAAACGACTCACCGGATTGTTCCAATTGCCCGCAAACACCTGCTATTTCGCAGCTATCGACGCGTCGCTCCGCCGTTGCGTTGGCAGCGCTGCCCGCCGACGACGACGCGCCACCCGCACTGCCGCGTTGGCAGTTCGTAGAGATGTGTCCGGCTTCTCCACAACGGAAACACGTTATTCTTTTGCTGGAACCCGATGAAGTCGCCGCCGGTGTAGTTTTCTGGGCGTTAGCTCCAGCAGGCTGCGTAAACTTCGAACGACAGTTCACCGCTTTGTGTCCCGGTTTTCCGCACTTATGGCACGTGAACATAGTGGAAGTTTGTGGCTTTAAACGCTTTGCATCAGTGGCGCCATCACCGGTACTGCGATCGAACTTCCGCTTCAGACTTGCACTCGCCTTAATCTCCTGCAGTAACTTGTTGCGTGACGTTATTTCGCTAGTAAACGCCAAGCGATTAAGCCGAGAGTCGAACTGAGAGACATGAGCGAGCACATACGACGTGGCTATTTCTTCATGGCTTCGATTCTTCCATCGAGCCAACAGGGTAGTCATTAGGCGGCTGGCGTACGCTGCGAGACATTCGCCCTCCTTCGGCCGGCCGTTGTGGATGTTAACAAGCGATGCAGCAAGAGTTTCAGTGGATGCATAACGCGCAAGGAATAAGTCGCGGAAATGCTGCCACGTCATGCCTGCATGCGAAATCTGCGACAGCCACGATGACTCATTACCTTTCAGGGCTTTGCTCAGAGCTATAATAAGCGATGCACCCTCCAGTGGACGTTCGTCGAGGCAAATATCGATAGTATCGCACCAAGCACGTGGATCGGTATCTGGTAGCTCCGGATTAATTTCTGGCAGCATGATCTGAGGTGCCACTGTTGGTGTCCTGATGGCTTCGATCAGCTGCATCATGTTCTTCTGCTGCATCTCGAACATAGCACGCCAGTGGGAATCGAATCCAGATCCCACTTCTGATGACGGCGTAAGCGATGGCTGAGCGATAGCGCCGTTGTCATTAGGGTTCGGTGGTACCAGGTTCATGATGAAATGTTAAAATAATAGTTTCGGTTTCGGTACACAAAAATCACAGTTTATTATTTAACACAAATTTACATTTAATAACACTAACAAATAATCTCCACAAAGTGGGCAAACCGACAGTTTCGTTCTGAAGGAGTGACTTGGTTGGAGTTCCGAGCAAAAGTGATCTCGGCACAATCCCCACTCTACAAAACGACTCTGTCCACGTGCCGCCATTAAAACAACATCTGACGTCACGGCGTTTACCCCTACTACAATGGTCAAATCAGCAACTTGATGTTTAAAAGTTATCGCTTTCTCCGACAAATATATTAAAATTAGGAATATATTAAAATTAGGTGTACTATCGCGGCCTTTTCCGCCTGCCCAGTTAAAAATTTTTTCGCTTAAACATTGCCGAGCCACACCCCCTTCAAGTTTAGGCCTATTAGGGAAGCGTTAACGCAATTAGTTGCAATCTGCATTGCGCAGCTTAGTGACGTGTCCTGTGTACTCCTTATGCGAATTTTACGGACGAACTATTTGACATTGGCGCGCTTACCGGACCTTTTCGATATTGACCATTGCTCTGTTTACCTGACCCTTGATTGCCTAAACGTTAACCTGTGCGAGAATATTGGACTCCTGAGAACTATAAACCTGTGCTGGAACATTTTGTGCATAATGTCTTTCAGAAATCTCATACGAGAAGAACGAAATCAAATTATAATTTTACATGGACAAGGATTTAATATAAGTCAAATCACTGAGCAGCTGCATATGAGCGTAAGTATTTAATTATTGTTATGATAAATTTGATTACTTTTAAATACGTTAATTTATAAATAAAACTTTATTGACGATGCAAAGTGCAAAGTTTATCATGCAAATGTTATCTTGTGTAATTGAATACTTTCTACCTTGTTTTACAACAGTAAAAGTATTTGATAAATTATAATATAATTAAATAAGAAATAAGCAGAAATATATTCAGTTTTGAATATTGATAAAACAATTTATGACTGCTTTGTTGTGACGCGACGAACTCGTATGTTTTCTCGCTCACACGCGCACTATCTGTTTCAAGTTCTGTGGTTGGTTTCAAAGAAACAATGCCTGCCACTGTGTATCTGAATAAAAATATATTTTTGGTTAATAATAGATAATCTTTTTAACATTTTCGGTGCCAAGCACCTAGCATGGGTCGAACAATAAGTAGATCGTGAGCCCACAACCCGCCTCCCGAGTCGTCGTTATACGTAGCTATAGATAACCTAAGACCCGACTAGCGAGACTAAATCTAAGTAGGCTTTAAAGGTTGTTGTAAAATAAAGAAATTATATTAAACCTCTTTTTAATGTCAATAGAAACGTCAACTATTTCGTTTGCAAATGCATAACCATATAATATTAACTTAGACAAACCCGAAATCCTATTTCGTAGTTACCTCAGTATAACAAAGTAATTAGAAACAACAGAAGGCATCAAAAAGTTTTGATCCTTTGCCGATGAAGTTTAAAAAGTGATAACAAAGCGCATCAGCATGTTTATGGTTTTAATCCCTAGCCAAAAATTGCAAACAACAGTAGCTAACTATTTATTTTCTTTGTTTCAAATTGTATGCCGATGTAAAAACATGCTCTGTTTTATAATTATATAATATCTCTAATATGACGAAAAAAATCTTAGTATAGGCATTGAGAATTAAATAGGTAAATAAAGGGCAAAGTAGATAGTTATTTTGTTCTGATTAAAAGTATTAGATTAATAATTTTGTAAACTGTGTTTGTCTGTGTCTTATGGGGTTATTTATTGTTTGTAGAGAAACACTGTCCGGCTGTGGATCAGACGCCATGAAGAAGAGGGTATCTTAGAGGATAGACCGCGGGCACCACGTCCATATCTCATATCGGAAGACAACCTCCAACGTATGGTGGACACCTATCAACAAGAGAACGCGTTCACACCGACGAGAGTGTTCGCCGAGGAGTACGACGTGTCATTGCGCACAGTTCGTCGTGCTTTACATAGAGCGGGGCTCCATCACAGAAAACCGGCTAAGAAAATCGTGCTCACCGAGGAACAAAAAGCGGCGAGAGTAAGATTCGCAAGAGAGTATAGGGACATGGATTTCTCAAGCGCTATATTTTCAGACGAGAAGTGTTTTAGGTCGAGCCAACATGGTCGTCGACACTTGTGGCGCGTGGCGAATACACGCTACGAACCCAGAAATGTGATTGAAAATAATGATTCTGGAAGGGTATGCGCTAACATGTGGGGCTGGATGAGTGCTGATGGTCCCGGAGAGCTTGTCCATTTCCCAGGGCGAGCAAATGGCGCCACTTACCGCGAATTATTAGAAACTGTGATGGTGCCTACGGTGCGCACAGTTTATCCGCGAGCAGAGCTCCCCGTATTTATTTTTATACAGGACAATTGTCCAATCCACCAAGCACGCATTGTGCAGACTTGGTTAATCGAACAACCTGAAATAAAAACCTTACACTGGCCATCCCGATCTCCTGACCTAAACCCCATCGAAAATTTGTGGGGTATAATGGTCCAGAGATGGGATAACCGACGGGAAAGAACGGAAGTGGAACTTCTTGCTCATTGTGACGAAGTTTGGGAATCCTAAAGGGGTTCCAACTTGTGTGAAGTTTTAGTTCAATCGATAAGAACGAGATGCGACGCTGTTATTGACGCAGGAGGCGCGATGACTAAGTATTAGTATTTTTTATTTATTATATAATGAGTAGTCAGTGAGTAATTTTTGTGATAACCTCGTATCGAATAAGCAATAGAAAGAAAAATATTTACCGACTGTTAATTTAATTCTAGGGAAGTTTTTATTTATTGTGCCTTTACATTATTGTTTTGTATGTTTTTATTGTCCTATTTTAATATTAACGAGAAATAAGCTGAAAATTATTCAGAATTAAAACTTGGTTAAGTAATTATGTATGCACGGGTATTATTGTTTTGTTGTTACGGGCGAACTCGAATACTTTATCTCGCTCTAATACTACACGCACTATTGGTTCAATTTCTTAGGTTGGTTGATTTTAAGTTGGAAGCGTAGCAGTATTAACTTTTTTTAATACATAGTAAATAGTTAGGTTGATTAAAAAATCTCTTTTAAATGGAGCCGCTTCATATAAGAATTAGTGAGCGACTGATTGTAGACTGATTATAATTATAATAGTTATGTATTATAACCTTGTATTTAATATTTAATAAGTAATAAAAATATTATTTACCAATTGTTAATTTATATCTAGAGAGTTTTTGTTAATTGGGACATTGTTATTTAAAAAAAAATGTATGCACGGATATTATTGTAGTGTTATTAAGAACTCGAATACCTTCTCGCTTACTCACGCTGCACGCACTATCTGTTTCAATCGATGGTTTGAAATAAACAATGCTTGCCACTGTGTATATATCAGTATTTTTTTTAAATATATATGTATAATAATTATATATAAGATTGACCGAAATTCTCTTTTAAATTGAACCACTTCTTATGAGAATTAGTGGGTGATGTGATGATTATATAGGAATAAATATATTTTACCGACTGTTCATTTAATTCTAGGGAAGCTTTTGTTTGTTGTCCCTTTTTTATTATTGTTTTTTTTTAATGTTTACTTACAGATATTTTGATGTTTTCTCATATTGCAAAATGTTTTATTATAAGTACTGTAATTTGGCTGCACTCATCTGTAGATATGTATGATTATTTACTCTATACAATATTTGTATTTTTAATAAAAAAGAGCAACCAAGCCAATTATTCAGTATTAAAACTTGGTAAAGTAATAATCTATGCACGAAGTATTATTGTTTTGTTTTTTGTTATGCGTGAACTCCAATACTTTCTGTTTTACACACGCACTACCTGTTTCACTTTGTATACATAAAGAAAACCTCTTTTAATTACAAATTAATAATTTTGCTTATTTCGCATTTTTGTTCATTATCGGAGTTTTTATTTATTATGCCATTATTTTTTTTGTATTTAAATCTACCGCTGATAGTAGATCGTAATTTTGGAAAGAATTACTTCAATGGAATAACTATTGTTTATAAAAACTGTTGCTCGTAATAATAGTCTACAAGGAATGGAGGTATTTTATTTGTTTAAAATGGTTAACTATTTTAGGTTTATTCTATTACTTGTTTTTTTTAATTTTGTGTTTAACCTATTTACTAAAAATTTCTGTTGTTTTATTTAGTTTGTGTATATTTAACTAATAAATAAACCTTTAAAATTGTTTTTTACTTTTTATTTAATGCCTATCCGATAATTGGATTTAACAAATCAAAGTTCTAGTTAGAATAAATAGTATACATAGTTATAATAGGTAGTTAAAAGTTAAGTAAAATATCTGGGTGATCGAGCTCCGCTCAGGACAAATATACACTAAAAACGAATTTTCTCAGAGATGAGATCTAACTATGTAGATCTTTCGCCCCTTAAAGCCCCATTATTTAAAATTTTATCGAAATCGTTAAAGCCGTTTTAGAGAATGCGATTACAGATACCTATTGCACGTTTAATAGTAAACATAGTATTTAAAAGATTTCTATAATAAATTAAAAAATCATTTCAGAAATCTTTAATTTTTTATTTACAATTACCGACCACATCTTTAGTAACATGAGACAATTCCAGGTTTTTTTCTAATAATAGCAGTTTGAAATAACAATAAATCCCGTTCGACGTGCGTCGTCAGTGCGCTCGGCCGGCCGGTATTGTCTCTAATTCTAATTCATTTCTATTCAAAGTCAACGGGGCGGGGCTAGAGAGCGCTTCTAGTTTTGAGTGCAAGCAAAAATGAGCTTAGTGGTGGTCAGGCGGGAGTGTCCGCGATAGTACATTAAAATTAGGAATGCGTTAAAATTAGGAATACACTAAAGTTCGGAATAAATACAAATAAAAAATCATGCTATTATTAAGATTAAAATATCCAGAATACAGTCATATGAAAATAAATAGTAATATGTCAGGATGAATTGATGGTTAAAATTGAGATCATAATATAACTCAAAATAAATTAAGATTAAAATTAAAATTATGATTAATATTATTATTTAATTCATTAATTAATTGATTATTGGAATGATAACTCAAATGTCCTCTAACTTAAAGTGCTCATATAATTTACTTTTAAATATATTAAGACTATCGTGATTGATGTCGAGTTCAGCTTTGCGCCATATAGCGTTATACAATTTAGTTGCCCTCGTAAGGGGAGAGTTGTCACCTAAGTTGGTTTTGTGCATAGGTTGTCTGAACAGATTATAGGTATGGGACCGGGGTAACCTGCTTGGGACATTTATAGATATTTTTGACAGAAGGTCAGTATTTATTTTAGATGTCATTAGTTTTTGAAGGAAACATAAATCCAGTACTTTTCTGCGATTGTTGAGACTTTGAAGTTTAAAGTGGTGAACACGGTCCTTGTAGGATTTTAATTGTTTCGCGGTTTTGCTTTGTAAACATAAATGATACAAGAACCTCCTTTGGACTCTCTCAATACGTTGCTTATGAACGTTATAATGAGGTGACCATACCTGTGAACAGTATTCCAGATTACTGCGAACCAAAGTCTCGTATAGAATAATTTTAGTCTTAGGGTTGATGAACGGCTTTGAAGTCCTTAATACAAAACCTAGCATTTTGTTTGCATTTGATATTATCTTATCAATATGGTTATTGTACGTGAATTTCTTGTCCATCAAGATTCCCAGGTCCCGGATACTATTCACTTCCTTGAGAGTGTTGCCCAAAATTGAGTATTTCGTGCTGTAAACTTTTTTATTGCGGCAGAATTTTATATGAAAACATTTTTCAAAGTTTAAACTCATCCTATTTTCTTTGCACCACTCAACTAATCTGTCTAAGTCGGCCTGTAGTAAATAATAATCTTGCATAGATTTTATAGGCAGAGTCAATTTGAGGTCGTCTGCAAATAGATAAGATGCTGCGTGATGGAAACAGTGGATAATGGTATTTATAAAAATATTGAAAAGTAATGGCCCTAGGTGGGAGCCTTGGGGTACCCCAGATGTCACATGAAAATCATCAGATCGGGTCCCATTCAAAACAACGTACGACATGCGATCACTTAGGTATGACTGAAACCATAGCAATAGAGGACCGTGGATTCCGTATATCTCAAGTTTCTGTATTAACAGTTGATGGTCTACTTTGTCGAACGCTTTACTAAAATCAGTGTACACTGCGTCTACCTGAATCCGTTGGTCCACATACTCTATCACATTTTCTGAGAAAGCTACCAGATTAGAGTGAGTTGATCTTCCTTGAAAAAAACCATGCTGGTTGCCTACTATGTGATTTTTCAAGTGGCTGTACATATAGGGATAAATTAATAATTCAAAAACCTTAGGGATAATGGAAATTATCGATATCGGTCTATAATTTTTAATATCGTTTTTGCGACCATTTTTAAAAATAGGGACTATTTTAACCCTTTTCCACGTGGTCGGAAAACGACCTGATTGAAGTGAGCGGTTAAATAGATAAGTTAAGGGAGCTGCGAATGACTCCGCGCACTTCACAAGGAGAATTGGGGGGAGGTCATCAGGACCTGGTCCTTTGCGTATGTCGAGACATTTCAGCTTACTTGCAACCATATCCTCTGTAAGTGAAATGTGACTTAAAACATCCAGGCTTCCACAATGCAATAAACTGTTCGATGTATTAGTTTGCTGTTTCGGGAGGTTCTGATTATACACGGACGAGAAGTTTTTTGCGTATAGTTGACAGATATCGGCACTGTTATCAGCTACTTCATCGTTTAAAATCATTTTTTCTGGGATTGTGCTTTTATTTTTACGCTTATGTTTAATGTATTCTATCCGGAATTTCAATTTTGCATGGTGACCTAATAACACGTAAATAAAACGAGCGGGTGGTGCGGCCCTGCGAAAGAGAATGGGTGGCCGGCGCCAGCGCACGAATGTGTCGTCTCTCTTTAGTCATCGTCTCACGCCCTTACGCGACGCAAGCGCATTATTTCCGTATTCCTATGAGCCGCGCCGCCGCACAGTGGGCTGAAACGGGCCGGTAAAGGACTTACTTAGCATTTAAAAAAAAGTTTCTTTTTCTGAAATTTTAAATATTGTGTTGGATTTATCTATCGATTAGAAGTAATTATTTCTATGAGGGTCGTTCAGATAACTTAGTATTTTCGGAGTTATAAATATCCAAAGTAATTTTTGTATGAAGCAAAAGAAAAAATCGAAATCCTCAAATTTTCTCAAAGAATTGACTCTACGTATGCATAGTACGTATATTTGTCCTATTTTAGCGCCTATTCTCGGGTTGCGATTTTCTGCGATTTGGTCGCAATTTCAAATTTTGTTCTCTATTCCACACCACCATAGAGGTTAAGAACTAGGCGCGTTTTTTAATGTAGTGGTCTCCCCTTTAGGCCTAATCCACTAAGGACTAATAAATTAAATAAGTAAAAATCACAATAACTACTGGCCACTGCACTGTTTTAATTTAATCACTGTCAAGGGTATCCACATTAACGAATGCAAAATTTTCGTATTCGTCATCATCAAATGTTTCCGCTTGTTCAATTACTAATAAACTTTGTGCTTCTACTGACAAAGTTTTATGTTTTCTGCGAAGTTTGTGACGTTTCGCTGAGATGAGTGGATCAGAGCAGGTCAATAAATTATTTAAAATGTCTTCGTTTGTAGTTTTTCTACTGCATTTCCTGGAATGGTGTTGGCGGTACCTACGAAAGACTTTATTTCTAGCTTCAGCAGCTTCTTCGGATAGCTGTCCAATTGGTATTAGACCAAAACTTTCAATAATAGCTGCACCATGCATAAGAACTTTATGAACACTTGAAGGCATATAATACCAGCTATATAATTCCAAATACAGTTGCATGGTCACTTGAGCATATTCGTGAAATTTCGCTGTGTCAATGTGGTAACCTGATGAAATTGCCTCTAAAATGATTGCAAATCGCCTTATTAATTCTTCACTAACACCAGTTATCTCAGCAGTCATGTTTGGATTTGCAAAAAATCTTCTAGCACTATTTCCGTCATTCGTGGAGCCGTGCCCTTGTTTAACAACATCAATCAGAAGTCCCATTCTATTTTTAAAAGCGTCTTGTATGTCTTTCTTTCTTCTTTCCATGATGCACTTGTTGTCTCCCTTTACTGTCCATGTCTGTATCGTTAATCTGTAAGCTATATGCAGAATGCATTCCATCATTCGTATCCAGGTAGGCAATGATGACAATCCGTATTTACAGAGATCTGGATCAGTCGGTTTTGATGCAATTAAGGGCAAATTATTCATCTCTGTTGGAGTGGCTTTACAAATGTCGCATCTCTGAGATGAAGTATCACATAAAATTGATGTTGCTTTTCCGTCTATCATAGTCATTAATAAAGCGTGTGAAATTTTTATTTCTCCAACTTCTGTTTTCACTAAATTTACAATCTCTTCCTCAATAGCACTTTTTTCCCGCAATATCGTTATTTTATTTTCTTTCAAAAATTCGAAAAAGATTGGACGACACTAGTAAGATGAATTTGGTGAATCGTTTTGCCAGATAACTTGTTCGCCGCACACTAATTTTATTGGCACTAAACTACCCATAAATATGCTTGAATCGTCAAGTTGACTTTCTTGTTCATCGTCTGTTTGCATTTTTTGTTTGTAATTGGCTTGATTAGAAGCACCGTCAAATCCCCACTTACTGATTAGTGTAAATTCTTTACAACCACTATCTATGACGAGTGACGTAATTATTCTTGTTGTCGTTATATCCAATAGAGCTTGTAACTTTATTTTAGCTGAGGTTTCTGTCACTGTAATAGCATCTTTTGGTGGATAGCATTTCTGTTTCGCATGTTGCACTTGATAATAAGATGGAAATATATTACTGCCTTTTTCGTTAACACTTTTTCTTAAAGTAATGTATTGCCACTTGGTCAGCATAAGTGATAAAAATAAAAACTTTTTTGCAAAAAAAAACTGACTTCTAAAAAAAAAACACTAAAAAAGTGGAAAATAACTTTACTTTCGGAAGTCGGTGACTATTGCTTGTTTCATTGACTTTTTTGCCACCGACTTCCGAAAGTAAAGTTATTTTCCACTTTTTTAGTGTTTTTTTAGAAGTCGGTTTTTTTTTGCAAAAAAGTTTTTATTTTACCCTTTTTAGTTATCGTATCACACACAAATCCTTGCCAAGTATCAATTTCGCAATTTCTTTTACTTGGATGACATTTTTTCCAGTTATTTTGATTTCAAAACCAAACTGCTGAACCGATTTTGATGAAATTTCTATGGGACCAATCGAGAAGTAGATCCATTCAGATAAAAGAAGAATTTTTCAAATCGGTTCAGAAATGATGGAGATATGAGGTAACAAACACAAAAAAAAAAACAAAAAAAAAAACATACAACCGAATTGAAAACCTCCTCCTTTTTTTGAAGTCGGTTAAAAATAACCCTAAAGCCTCATCCGGAGAAAACACAGGTTTTGTTTCTTTAACAGAGGGGAGATGGCGCTGCCGTCGCGTATTGGACACTAAGTTTGTGTCAGAAGTTGTAATTGTTTGATTTAAAATAGAAATTACAAGTTTGCCACCTCTTTTGAGTTTCAAAGTGAACATTAACTCCTAGATATATAATACGAGTGTTGTCTTAAAGTTATGTTCGGTCTGGAATATTAATGTTGAACTCGCAGGTGAGTGTGGACATGAACAAGCAAGGATAAAACTACGACTATTTTGAAGCAAGGTGCGACAATTAGTTTCTGAATTGACCAGTGAACGTGGTGTTGTTGATCTAACAGTATAATAAAGTGCATTCGTGTAATAACATAAACTTATGGACGGTTATTTTTCACACATTTGAAAAGCGCGCAGTGATAGCGCCTCAAGTGGTCAGTAGTTGAACCAGAATTTTGAGCTGTTTTATCGACCGACATACGTCATAACGTCGTTGACAGGTAGCTGAACGAACCAATTTGGAACTGTTGTATCGACCGTTGTAACGCCATCTAGCGACGAATAGTGAAATGTATCGCAGTGACAGCGCCTACGGTGGACAGTAGCCGAATCAATTTGGAACTGTTTTATCGACCGATGTTACGCCATCTAGTGGCGAGTTGCAAAACATAATAGCCTTTCCTTTGTTTTAACATCTTGAGCTTACGCTATGCGATTGTAACAGACTTAGCATACCCTACGCTCCATAAGTAAAATAGCAAACAATATCTTCAGAAAGCGAAATTACTTGGCAAGATGGACAATATAACTGTACGCAATAAATTGATAAGATCACAATCACATATGGACTTATCGTCTACTACTAGCAAAGACCTATTGAATTCTACCATGTTTGATTCTACCATGATGAGTATCCAGAGTGATACACAAAACTATGATCAGTCATATTCAGAGGATCTGAGACGAGAAATAAATGAAATTAGAGAAAAATTAAAGAGTGCTAATAATGAAATTGAAAATCTCAACTGTGAAAATACTAAGCTAATGCAAGTGACACAAGATCAACAACGACAAATAGAACTCCTGAAAAAAATTACCTGCGCTACCCCACAGCGCAAAATTAACTCATCGCCCATCTCGAAACGAATACTAAGTATGAGAGTAAACACTCCCCGCCACTCTCCTCTACGACTTGCTAAAAATATATATATAAATAGCCCCAGCCCTCCTTCAACCCAGCACTATAATACAGAAAGCATTAAAGCTATTCAGTCGGAAAGCCAACTTTGCAATGTTGACAAAAAAGTTTGTAGAAAACCACACTGTGCTATGAGTACGGCACCGGCTGTGACTCAGAATAATAAACACAAAATTATCATCCTAGGTGATGGGCAAGGTCGGGGACTCCGCCCCATCTTACAAAACCTACTTGGATCTGATTACGACGTGGTATCTTACATAAAACCTGGTGCTGTATTGAGTAAGATCCTAGAGTACCCGAATTCTGAAATAAGCACACTAACAAAAAGCGACTACGTGATTATATTGGGCGGATGCTGCGATAAAAACCCTCTTGATATCGATATAAATTTACATCGTTGGTTATCGTCAACTGCAAATACAAATGTCATCATAAGTGAAGTACCCAGTAACAGGTTTCTTAAGGAATCAAAAATTAACTATTTATTACGATTTATCTGTAAGAAATATGAAAATGTATTGTTCATGGACATGAATTATGCTAGGTTCTCACCAAGTAGACGCAATCATGTACTAAATCTTGCAAGGTCGTTATTAAAAGAAATATTGTGTATTCATTACCATTTCAAAGCATCGCAGTACGAACAGATGTGTCAATTTAAAAATAAAAAGTGTTTTGAAAGTAAATACGTGCAAGTTAATTTAAATCTGGACCAAAGTGTAATAAATAGAATTAATACTGACTGTATAAATGAATCGATCAATGAGCACGGTGTATCAGAATGTAACAAAATTGAAAACCCAAACTCGAATAATTTATTTCGTTTATAAATTTGTCACTATCCTTCATCAAAACATTAATGGATTGCTTAATAAATCTGATATGCTTTCTGTTTGTATTAACGATTTGGCTACCCAGAACCATCCTGTTGACATACTTTGTATCAGTGAACACAACATGACTGCTGGTGACGAAGTGTATCTAACAATACCTAATTACAAACTTGCGTCTTATTATATGAGACATAGCAGACACGGCGGCTCCTGTATATTAATTAAAAATAATTTGAAATTCAGAACTCTTAATGACATCACAAAGCTCTCAATATGTAACACAATAGAATGTTCTGCAATTGAGCTGTTGGAACATCAAATAGTTGTTCTTTGCATTTACAGGCCACCTAACAACTCCGCAGGCACTATAGACAACTTTTTCACAACTCTTAATAAAATATTAAATAACGTCTGCAAACACGATAGAAAGATCGTAATGTGCGGAGATTTCAACATAGATACTTTGAAGCATACAAAACTTTCCATCGAATTTACAGAAATCTTAACCAGATATAATTTAAAACTGAAATTCAATCAAATAACGAGATTTGCTAGTAAAACGTGCATAGACAACATAGCCCATAACATAAGAGCTTGTAAAGGTACTATAAAGGAATTAGCGCTATCAGACCATAATGCGCAAATAGCAAAGGTTCCAGTTAAAAAGACCTGCAACATAAAATACTGGTTTATATTAAAACGGGACTACTCTCAAGGCAACAGAGCAATATTTATAAAATATATAAATCAGCTATCCAATAGTGACGTCTACAGTTGCTTGGATGCGAATACTGCCTATAACATATTTCATGATAATTTCATTATGTTATATAATCTCTGTTTTCCTATTAAGAAAGTCAAGATACATAACAGATCTAGACCGAAATGGATTTCACGTGGATTAAAAATATGTAGCAAATGTAAATGTCAACTACTGTGGCAATATAGGCATAATCCAAATCAAACCACTAAAACTGCTTTCAAAGCATATGCAAAGAGATATAAAACTATAATTAGGCTGACTAAAAAATCTCAAAACGACTACTTTATTAAATCTGCTCTAAATAAAAACAAAGCTACTTGGAAAGTTATAAATGACATCAAAGGGAAATATCCAAATGAAGGTGTGGCTCAATTAATTATAAATGACGCAACCATAAATAATCCTCAAGACATTGCTAGTTCGTTTAATGACTTCTTTCTTGACATCAACAAAAATAATACTAGTGTTACCCAAGAATCATCCAATAAATTAACATATAATTCTAATTCAATCTTTATGACACCGACTATCCCTGATGACATTAATAAAATAATAATTGCTCTAAAAAATAAAAACAGTGCCGGTTATGATAACATTATGACAAATATTGTTAAAGATGTAGCCCATATTATATCAGAACCACTTAGCTTCATTATCAATTTATGTATAGAAGAAGGCACTTTCCCAGAAAAAATATCGGTTATTAAGCCAGTGTTTAAAAAAGGAGACAAAACTAACATTAGTAAGTACAGGCCTATTGCATTAATACCTATTTTTGGGAAAATCTTTGAAAAGGTGATGTTTAACTGTCTTTATAATTTCTTTGAGGCAAAAAACATCTTAGCGCCCAATCAATATGGGTTCAGAAAAAACAAATCCATAAATGTAGCAGTTTATAACTTCTTACATAAGGTAATGATTAACATGGATAAAGGGTTGCCAGCTGTCGCATTATATATGGACATGTCGAAAGCTTTCGATCGTGTCGATCACAAAATCCTCTTAAGAAAGTTGTATGCATATGGTGTAAGAGGAAATGACGTGCACAAACTCGTTGAATCATACCTTAGCAACAGACAACAATTCACAGAAGTAAGGAGGATAAATCTTAGTACTAAAACAGAAGAACTATATGTATCTGAAGCTAGAACAGTTGAATTCGGTGTTCCTCAAGGGAGTATTGTCGGCCCTCTGTTCTTTCTAATCTATATAAATGACATGCCTTCGGTAACAACTCATGACATTACACTGTTTGCTGATGATAGCACCGTTTTATTTGCTAATGATAATTCAACTGACTTAGAATCTGACATTAACCAAACAATATTATTGATTATAGACTGGCTTAAAGTGAATAATTTAATGATTAATATTGATAAAACTAAAATAATGGATTTTAAAATACGAACTCGACGTACAGGTGCTTTAAAAATTCATTACCTAGATAGTGACATTGAGGAAACGGAAGTAACGAAATTTCTAAGACTACATATTGACCACAAACTTAACTGGAAATTTCATATTGAGCACGTTTGCAAAAAGCTGGGATAATTTTCATATGCATTGTATAGATTAGGGAAAATTGCAAATCGGAGTACGTTACTGGCAGCTTACCATGGTTACGTTGGCTCTATTCTCCGATACGGCGTAAAATTTTGGGGCAACAGTACGGAAAAAGAGCGCGCTTTCATTGCTCAAAAACGCTGCATCAGGGCTATATTTAACTTATGTGAAACTGACTCCTGTAAGTCATTTTTTTAAAACAATAAATTATTAACTCTACCATGCATCTATATACTTGAGGCAGCAGTATTTGTAAAGAGCAACATCCACATGTTCAACTACTACACGCGTATACGACGTAAGGACATACTGCGTACAGCAGCCAGTAAAACTCATCTAATGAGTGAGAGCATCTTTTGTTCAGCTTCTCGCATCTTTAATAATATACCGGGGCCTATCAGAACAATTATGAAAAATGAGAATTTTAAAAGGACTCTCCATGATCTGTTAGTAAACAAAAGTTACTACTCTGTAAAAGAATTTCTGACCGACAAATCTTTACAAAAATATAGTCCCTCTCAATCGTTCAATGACCCATAATATTATACACTTTATTATATTTTTGTTTTATTGATTCTACAATTTCTCATTTTAGTTTGTTATGATTAATTTTGTTTTTTGAATTTGATGTGTATAATTTGACATCCTACCTATTTTAATTTGTTATGTTTGACTTTATCTTTTTAATTTTTTGAATCTTCTATGGAATTAATTTTATAATAATTTGAATTTGACATTTCCATTAATGTGTTTCCTTTTGGTTTATTTTCTGTTTGTTTTTTTAATTTAATTTTTTAATTATTGTGTTACAATGCAGAATATAATTTGTAATAATGTTAATTTAATTAGTAGCTCGTCTAAATGTAATTATTGTATGCCCTACGGGCGGGACATAGCTGATCTAAATTTTCAAATATTTAAGAACTGTACTGTACCTACCTATGATCCACAATAAACTTTTGATTGATTGATTGACAGATATGCACTTTTTAACTTTTTTTACATCTTGGGGATTCTTTAGTAAATGTTCTAGTATTTTAGCAACCTCCTCATTCCCATCCGCTTTCAACTGCTCAAAATATGCATATTTTATTTCGTCCGAAGATAAATTAAAGTTATCTGCACGTCTTTTTTCTGTTTAGGCGCTAATTCACAAAAAGGTTTTCTTGGGCTTTGTTCGGTGGATACACCGACAGAAACTTTTGATGGTGATACATACTGAGTTGATGTACTCGGTGCTGGTTGATCTTCATTACTGCCTATTAAACACTTAATAAAGTCTGGCCATATTATGTTTTCTTGTAACCATTCACTATTTTTAGTTTTGAATATATTTTCTTTACGATAAGCGTTTTCCCATCTTCTATTTAAATTATAACAAAATTTTGCACAAAACAACTTTAAGGTCTTTTCGTGATCATCACTTAATTCGACAAAAAATTTAGACCTTATCTCACTACACAAACTGTCATTATTTTTAATACTGCCACTGTTTTTTAAAATAACGAAAAGATCAAGGTTTGTCACTAAATTTTCAAACATTTTCACAAATACAAAATAACAAATAAGTAAGTAATGAATGTGTGGGGGTAGTGCGTCTATTATGGTGGGTAATAGAACACTGAAGTACGTTTGAATGCAACCGAACATTCCGTAGGTACCCTATCGTTGCACCAATCACGTTACGACACGTCATAACTTGTTGTTGCGCTCGCGCACTCTTATCCCTTGATTCCCGGAAATAAGTCTCAAAACAAATTACGTCATACCTACCTATGGTGGTGGAAAATGTCGAACATTGTTTTTTTTTAAAGAACTAAGTAGGTATTGAGGTTTTCAAGCCGTTTCGTATACATTATTTTCAATTTCAATTTAATTGGAATAAATTGCTTAACTAAAATAACATGACTCTTCATACAAATTTGATATGGCTATATCTCCGAAAGTACTCGTTAAATTAAAAAAGTCAAAGAATAAAAACGTTTTAAATTTATGCCTAGATACCAAAAAAATACATTTGATCTCTTAAGACCCAACCTTGTAATCCCAGCCCACTGTGCGCCGCCGCCGCATTAGTTTCGTTCTTTGAGCGAAACCCTAGGTCGAGTACGCATGATGCAGCACGTTTCGGCATAAGTCAATACGCAGTTTGGAAGCTACTTAACGCCGAGGAAATGCGCCCGTACCATTTCCAAAGAGTACAGGCTTTAAATGAAGCAGACGTTGTGCCCCGTCGTGCCTTATGTGAGGGCTGATTGCACACCCCGATGCCAATATTTTATGGACCGACGAAGCCCTATTCACTCGTCTAGGACTCTACAATCCACACAATGAGCATTGGTGGTCGTTCCGAAACCCGCACATGATAAGGGAAACCTGTCACCGAGTCCGCTTTAGCGCAAATGTATGGGCCGGGCCGATTGTAGGTAACTAAATACTGGGGCCATACTATATTGAGGGGCGACTGACCGGAGGCTCGTATTTGGACATGTTACGTGGTGTTATTTCCGATTTGATGGACGATGTGCCGATAATTTATCACCGAGATGTTTATTGTCAGCCAGACGGTGCACCGCCTCATTATGCCCTAGCTGTTCGCGAATATTTCAATACCGAACACGGTAATCGCTGGATCGGTCGCGGAGGTCCCGTCCCCTGGCCACCCCGGTCACCTGACCTCACACCTTGTGACTTTTTTCTGTGGGGCGAAATAAAAAGACGTGTGTATGTGGAAGAGGCCCAAGCCTCGCTGACTTAAAATTTCAAATTGAACGCGCATTTCATGAAGTGAGAAATGACATTGTAGTGCTCAACAAAATAAAAAACAATTTACAAAAACTTGCAAGACTCTGCTTAGAGAGAAACGGTGGACATTTTGAACAATTATTAAAATACGATTTAAGTGATAAGTATATAATAAGTGGATTAATTGGATTTTTGAGTAAGTTGATTTTAGTTTAATTATTGTACATAAGTTGATTAATTTTTTTTTAAATACGCCATAGTATAAAAGATATGTTCTGTGTTTGTTTTAAAATCTACCGTTGTTATAAATTTGTATTCTATTAATTACGGATTACTTTCGAATCACAGTGAACAGCACGACATGCCCTTCCCATTTGACGGTCCTAAGCCCGTGAAAGTATGAAGGGAAAATTTGCAACTTATGTTTTGATTGTAAGCTATCAATGTTTGGGGGCGGAGCCAAGCGCGCGAGTCGGGCGGTCAGTGTTCGACGCGGCGCATGATGTTCACAAACATTTAGTTTTTTCGGACAACTATGTGATGCTATATCTCAATATTTTAGTACTGAGTGATACTAAAAAAGAAACACGTATTTTATTATTTAAAATAATGATCATAACATTAAAATTTGGAACGTGATAAAAAAAATCTTCCTGTATGTAAGCTGTAATGTACTACAGTTCGACCAGAAAAGGTATGTATGGGCATCGGTAATGCTGGTGTTTCCGAGCTAGCACGAATGTGGCGCCGCAGAATAACACCCACAAGAGACAAAGGCTCTAACTTTTGTCCCGCTGTTACCTTTTCCGGCCGCAGATCATCATCTGTTTCTCAAAAGTTTACTTGGAATTGCATAGAGATGGTAATCTGCTAGTATTTTCATGGTTGTTACCCAATTCTATATTAGACTAGCGGATACCCGGCGTATGCTACTACGCTATGTGCCTAATGCATTGTGTTAGTGGTCTAAAACCATCTTCGCATTATTGCCTTTCTAATGAAACCTAGGGCACATCTGTTGGATGGTTTCAAAGTCTATGACGGACACAGGAAGATATAATTTATGTGTTTTATACATTCAGTCAAAAAAGTATCGGGAATGGATGATTTGTTTATGGCACGGAGTAAATACAAAGAGGAGATGTTCTAATTATATTTCCTTAGGAAACAACGCGTGACACTTTACGGGGTGAGGGGGTGCTAGATCCCGCCCACTTCTCTATTTTCTATCTACCGGTCAATAGCAAAACTATTCGCCCGTTCTGTCGATTTTGTTTTGTAGTTACGTAACTATCTCACACTAGATGTCACTGAGTGCAGGATGCAACAGGGTCGTACTCAGAATTTTCGTACCGGGGAGTACTGTTTTATTTTAAATTAATTTTGCGAACCATCTTGATGCGTATTTTTTAAATTTAAATTGTGATTTTATTATGAAAAAAAAAAAGGTTTCTGATGAATGACGAATAAAGATTATTATTTTTTGTTTACACTAAACCCGAAAAGGGGTCATTGTACTCATCATTTTGAACAACTTTTTCTATGGGACCAACCTTGAAATCGCGAAAACATACATCATTTAAAATTTAACTAAATAAACTAGGTGGGCTTTAAGTACTTTAAATAAATAAAATAATTGTAGATAGAATATTTAATTTATAGGAGATTGTATTTTTATGTCCAGCGTATTTAATGTTTTAAGTACCTTCCATTTATGAGACAGCCGCAGCCGCGGGACATTCAGTAAAATAATTGATTTCTAATTACGGCCCTGTCTTTTTGTTGTTTATGTTTGTTGTTCATAGTTGACGATAAATGGCGGCCTGTTTACAAAATGATATGAAAACTACATAAATAACATTTTGGCCATTAAAGGGTCTTTAGGAATGAATTTTTAGAACAAATTTCAGCATTAATGTTATTAAAATATGTTAGTTCTGAGCTCTACATACCTAAATATTTTTAGTTTCCATGACACCAAGTGTCGCCATCTAGTGTCGGGTAGAATTATGTTTGGAAACGCCGACGCTAGGAGATTTTTCTAGAACTATTTTAATAAATTACCCATAAAATTACTTACAAATGAAATGTGATGCCATCCATAGCATCAGAACGTCTATCCGAGTAATTTTTACAAGACAAAACACAACACTTCATTCTTTTTTTCGTCTAGCGCGAACAATGCTGTAAAATGGGAACGTTCACAAAGTTGTGCACAGGACGAACGCCAACAATACGCCCTAGTTGAGAATCACAGTGCACAGTTGCTTAGGCCATCTCCTCTTTGTATATACTCCGTGGTTTATGGTTCCAAATTGTTTTTTTTTTTGTTAGATTGGCACCAACTGTTTTCCATTTTGGTGCGGAGTTTTGGAGTTGCATCTGTTATTTAGATTAAATACTTTGCTGTTTTTAGTTAGATCATATCTAGTGTGTATTGCGAATTTCATAATGGACAAAAACATCGAACAAAGAGTTTGTCTAAAATTTTGCATCGCCAATGGAATTTCGTGTTCGGAGTCCCTGAAAATGTTACAGAAGGCTTACGGTGAATCGACTTTATCAAAAACTCGTGCTTATGAGTGGTACAAAGCGTTCCAAAGCGGTCGAGATGTGATGGAAGATTTGCCTCGCTCTGGTAGGCCATCAACGTCTTCAACTGAAGTTAACATCGCAAAAATGAAGGAAATAGTGACTGAAAATCCTCATTCAAGTTTGAGAGAGATAGCCGCTGAACTTTCTGTGTCTCACGAGTCGATCCGTACCATTGTAAATAATCACTTGGGTATGAAACATGTTGCCGCTCGGCTAGTCCCAAGAGACCCGAATTTTCTCCGAAAATTCAATCGCATAAGAGTCGCTGAGGACATGCTAGAACGAGTCAATTCTGACTCAACATTCACGAAACGCATTGTTACTGGTGACGAGACGTGGGTTTACGAGTTTGACATGCAAACTAGTCAACAAGCTTCGGAGTGGTGCCTTCCAACTGAACCGAAACCGAAAAAACCACGCCAAAGTCGATCAAAAGTCAGTCATGTTGACCGTTTTCTTTGACTATCGCGGTGTTGTGCACTCGGAATTCTTGCCGGAGTATATTATTTGAGCGTTATGCGTTTAAGAGAGCAAATTCGACGAAAAAGGCCAGATTTGTGGAAATTAAATCCTTGGATTTTGCACCACATAATGCGCCTTCACACAAGGCCATCATAGTGAACGAATTTTTGACCAAAAACTCAATAAATACCATCGAGCAACCACCTTATTCACCAGATATAGCTCCAGCCGACTTCTTTCTTTTTTAACCGACTTCAAAAAAAGGAGGAGGTTCTCAATTCGGTTGTATGTTTTTTTTTTTTAGTGTTTGTTACCTCATATCTCCGTCATTTCGGAACCGATTTTAAAAATTCTTCATTTATCTGAATGGATCTACTTCTCGATTGGTCCCATAGAAATTTCATCAAAATCGGTTCAGCAGTTTGGTTTTGAAATCAAAATAACTGAAAAAAATGTCATCCAAGTAAAATAAATTGCGAAATTGATACTTGACAAGGATTTGTTTGTGATACGATAACTAAAAAGGGTAAAATAAAAACTTTGGTAAAATAAAAACGGAAGTCGGTGGCAAAAAAGTCAATGAAACAAACAATAGTCACCGACTTCTGAAAGTAAAGTTATTTTCCACTTTTTTAGTGTTTTTTTTTTTGGAAGTCGGTTTTTTTTTTGCAAAAAAGTTTTTCCTAACCTCAAATTACCACTTCGTGGCGCCCGTTTTCATTCGGTAGAAGACATAAAGTAGAGAATTCGCGGCGAGAACTGAACTCGATTCCTGAAAAAGTGTTTAAAAATGTTTTGATGATTGGATTATTCGTTGGCGTAAGTGTATCGTTTCTGAACGAGCATACTTTGAAGGCGATAAAATAACTTTGGATGAATAACTAACATTATGTGTATTATTGATCGTTTCCCGGTACTTTCTTGACAGAGTAGTATATACAGAAGATTGCATAATCGAGCCGCTTCAGATCGTATTTCCGAAGATAGACGATAATCCCCGATGCTAGTCGTAGAAGAGCTGTACTAGTATAGGTTGGATACCTTCTCGACGGCCTTCTTGACGCAGTCGGCGTTGGTGGCGGTGATGTAGGCGTGCAGCGGCTCGTCCTCGCCGGGCAGCGGCTGGCCGTCCTTGCGGCCCACCTTGCCTTCCTTCACCGAGCCCTTGCCGCGGATGATTATCTTAGCGCCCGTCTCCTTCTCCATCGCTAACAGTAACACTCTATCATATTATTTACTTACTAAACAGAGGTTATTTCTAACTTATTATGCTTATTTTTAAAGATAGAACACTATTTATACAATATACTAGCTGATCCGCGCAACTTTGTCTGCGCAACATTTTTCATTGATGCTCCGCTCCTATTGGCCGCAGCATGATTTTATATAGCCTATAGCCTTCCTCGATAAATGGGCTATCCAATACTAAAATATTTTTTCAATTCGAACCAGTAGTTCCTGAGATTAGCGCGTTCAACCAAACAAACTCTTCAGCTTTATAATATTAGTATAATAGTCGATATATGCAGAAAATGCTGACCTAAAAAAAAGGCTATTCTTACAATAAATATTTCTTGTTCATATTTTAGTATCAAAAGGAACATCTTGGTACTTTAATTAATTTGAAGACAGCGAAAATCAATTTTTTACAGAAATTCTTGACTATTTATGGTACAAAATGTTTGACACAGAATGTTTTCCGCAAAGTTTATTGACTCGGCAGTGGACCAGCAGATTGCGTACCTTTGAGCGTGTTCCCGCGCGGCCCGATGAGCAGCCCCACGAAGTTGATGTCAGGGTGCTCCTCCTGCGGGATCATCACCTTGTCGTGTACGCGGATGATGGGAGGCCTGCAACAACGACATCTCGTCAGCCAGGTCAGGTCGCACGTGACCTCGGAGCCGTAGGACCGTGGAATCTAGTTTCTAATCTGTCAAGTCTTAGACTTGTATCATAACAAGCAAAAGAGGAACTGTTCCATATCCAATACATCAGATGAAAGACTGAGCGGATATGGAACACACTACTTTTGTTTTTCGGCTACTAAAGAAATTTTATACATGTAGGAGAAAATATCAAAGCAAACCAAATGTTGTAAGACTACAAACCCCTGTGTTCACACATATCGGGGAAATCGGTATCAATGTAATCTGATTCGGTGGTTGATACGCACACAACCCGATGTCCTAGTTTAACACGGAAGAATAGGCAATGCAATCATTGTCAATTATTCTGTGTTCAATAGCGCTGTATGAAGACGAAGCAGATCACCTAGAAAACTATCAGTAACTATTTCTCTTCTTAGAATTCAAATAATGAGGATTAGAAAGATAGTAAAGTATACATTTTATTTTGTCGTACATGTTCTATCAACTTTTTTGTATTCATGTTGCACTTGCACAAAATGTTGTCCACTCTCAATGTCGTTTCAAAAATCGGATAGCACTGTCAGAGCGTACTCCGGGACACTGATAGCCCGCATGCGCCAGACATTGACCAGTGTGAACAAGTTCGTACAAATCGTATGTAACCCATTTCTTTCCCGTCCCTAACGGAACACGGTACGGACGGGTATCCGGAAATATGTGAACAGCACTAAAATCAGTTTATACCGGGTGATTTTTACGAGGGCTCATCAGAGCATCGCGACCCGACCCCGCGCCTCCCCGAGTGTCCCCTATAGGAGTGGTGCGTGTGGGTGTGTGTGGCACTTACTTGTAGTCGGGCGGCGGCTTGAACTCGGGGTTGATCTGCTGCATGCGCGTGACGAGGCGGTGCCGCTCCTCCTCCAGCTTGCGGCGCGTGCGGTACTCGCGCGTGTTGAGGCGCTTGCCGTCCGTGGAGTAGATGGGCTCGGGCGACGGAGACCTGCACACGAGCACTCGTCACGCCACACGTCACGCCGCGCGCGCCTCGCACGCACGACACATATCCTTGCCCTTCTCAATTTATATAGCTTATCTTTTCCTCAAAGTTAATACAGGGGTACATTTCATCGCTTGACAAAACTTCTCAGACCTGATGGTATCTCAAATCACAATTTCAAATGTCTGTCTACAGCGGGTGCCTACTTCCTGCTTCCTTTAACTACGATTTTTTATTAAGCATGGTTTTATCATTATGTATATCCATTAGGTCTGTGTAGTTCCGCAAGCTAAATATAACCTTTATTAACCGTGCACCTTTTCTAGACGTGAAATAAAATATTTTGATTTTGTTCATTTTAGCAGTGTTATTATAACAATATTGATTTGAGCACCAGAGGAATACGTATTGTTGTGATTGAGCAATGCTCACATTGAGCTATGTGTCGAGTGTGTGGGTGGCGCGTGGATACAAGAGCGGTGCTCAACAACATCACGTCCGCGTGTGAAACAGAAAGTGGTTCCCGCCGATATCGTTGAGCACCACGCCGCTAATACTAACAAAAGGGAAGTATGATGTGCACTGATATCCTACTTTTACACCTAGATCCTAACGCCCGGAGAAAAAGAATAATTCAATTAATTTGTTCCTGAAATTTTAATTAAGCTCATTAGCCCTGAAAATAATCTGGTTATTAATGATTATTGAGCTGTAGTTGCTGAAAATTATCAATAATAATTATTTGGTTAATTAATTGAATCATTAGTGATTAGAGCAGTCTGTATGCGACCTGCAACTGAAGAAAATGGCGCATTAGTAGTAGGGCGGGCCCCGCGGGGGGCGGGGACACGAGACGCTCCACATTCACGCTTCTCTTATTATTTTCAAACTTCTTGGTGTTTTCCCATGATTTTAATTAATCTAACAAAATGTAATAATTTTAACCTTATCGTCTACATTGTGAATACTGTTATTGTTACTAATTATCTTATTGCGTAATTCAATGCACTCAATTTATAATAAATACGTGCCTGCGAACCATTCAGAATTATATATATTATTTTCTCGCAAATTATGAGTTGTAGTGTTCGACAAAATGTAGTAATGGCTCGTAGTAGAACAGTAGAGTAGCAGTGGAGCCAGTGGAGGCGCGTTGTCGCCGCGCGGTGGCCGGCGGCCGGTAGCCCTGGCTGCACTACTGTACACGTGGCGCAGTACATCGCGACGCTATGACGCTGTTCCACACGAATTCATTAGCGAAACTTCACCATCGTTACACTTACTTAGTTATGCTTTTTTTTGTTTTCATAGCCAAAAACCGAAGCAATATCGTCGTATCCGTGATCTGTCTGTCCTCAGCCACATTACTGCGGCACTATATCATTTAAAAGGTTGCGACGTTTCTACGTGACTATTATATTTAAGTAATTTTGGTAATGTCCCGCTCTAACTGTTCAACTAAACAGTTCAGGAAAATTCTGAACAATTTTAAGTTACACCTTGAAAGTTTCAGTAGAAATTGACTGTATTATTATGCGCTGTACCTTTTGAAACTTGGGTATATAAGGTTAAACTTAAAACCGCAAGAAATAACTTTGTTTTTTGAGAAATACAATCTTATTTTTTCAGTAGATAGGTAGGTAGATATTATCAATGTTGGCGTGCATAACCTTCACCATGGAGAATGCTCCATTTTCGACAAGGTAGGATTTTTTAAATATTTTTTAGGTTTGAATACCCAATTCTCTGAAATCGCAAAAATAAAATAAATTTTACCCTGTAGGTATTCGAAACGTTGCACTAAGGGTCCCAGTGCGACAAAAACACCTTAGGATTCTCTAAAATTAATAATCATTATAACAAGTTAATAAACTACGAAGTCCAAAGTTAGCAAAAATATAAAATTAAGTGCACTTGGCTAATTATTTTCATTCACATTTCGTCATCGGAAGTGTGTATACCGCAGGTGCACCGACACGTTATCAGTGATTCACACAATTTTTACGTGGCTTTATTCATGAATTCCCGGAAACCTGTAACACAAGTGATATATAGTCATGGTGTTTCCAGGAACATGGTATGTACATTATTTTTTAAATTTATTTAGAATTAGAAAATAATTAGTTTTCTTAAATTTTGACTGCTACGTAATATACTGTTTTTCGATAGCATTTTAAATTGTAGATAAATACATCTCGAGTTTTAGTTTAGACTTCCGTTTTTTTTATATGTTAGATGATACGTTATACTATATGATTTCACTTTAATCTCTTCCCCGTTTTTCCCCCATTTAGAGTTATTTTGGTGCTACGTGAAAGTGGTAATATACATTTTTTTATTATTATTATTTACATAATTAAATCATTAATACGCATTATCATTACATCTTTCACGAATTGAATCCCAGAAATAAAGTAGGTAGTATTTTTGTCGCACTTAGTAGGGGCGGGGAACCACAGTGCGTTGTGTCTGTTATGATGACGTTGAATTAACAGAATTGTTATTTCCTTACTAAATCTTATTTGATTGTTTCCATTTGAACCGTTAACGACTGATCTTCCGTAAAGTGAAGTTTCGCCTGTTCGTGGGTGCGTTTACAAACATTTAAACGCACAAACAGCCAGACCTGGAACCACTACATTACACCCGTAAGCCATACAAATATTTGTTCCGTGCGGGAATCGAACCCGCGACACGCAGCGCAGCAGCCAATCGCTCAGCCACTGCGCCAACCGTGCCGTCGAAACATCGCACACTGATCAATTATTAAAAGTTAGCGTCCCATAATTATTTTTGGTCAATATGTCGGTAGTTCGAAAAATCATTTTATTAAGACTTGTAGGTAAGTTGTTTAGATTATACTAAAACATCAAAATATGGTGTTGCCCCACAAACGATGGGACACTTGATATCGTGTCCTGCCTGTCCTGTTGTTTGCACATCACAAGAGCTGATGGACGCTACTGAAAGTGCCAAACTCGTCGCCAAATATTGGTCTGACTCAATTGAAATTGTCATCGACACGCTAAGAAGAAGATCAAAATGATGCAGTCAGTAGTTTAATGGGTATGCCATTTCAAAGTTATCTCGAAAGCAAAACTATTATAACAAGACTGATTTATCGTTGTTTTGCGCCTATTCAAGTGAAGTTAGTTATGTTATTAGTGTAAACTGTGAATTGAAAAAAATGGTGCATATTAAGGAAGGTCTGTACTTTTTATTGGTAAAAAAATATGTATGTATATATTAACGTACTGATATTTACTAACCTTTCTAAGTTTGAACTGTGTCACGTTTAAAAGTACAAATTAGTACACTATCAGTTTGATTCCATTATTATAGCAGGGACTATTGGCTATATAAAAATATGGATTTTTTTACCGGTGATTGCCGTCTTTTAAAGCAAACATTTTTTTTTTTAGGTAAAGATGCCTCTATAAAAAAAAAATATTTAATCAATATTTTGTCATTACATCGACCAGTGAAACCGCTATCAAAGGACACTAACGATAAACTACTTAGTTATATTTTGAAGCCATTAGAAGTATCGGGTCTGCCTACTACAAGCAAGGACAGTCTTCAAAATGTTATAAACAACTTTTACTATAGCAACTTCAAAGTTTTGGAAAAAATGTCCCTTTAATACTATTAGATTCCGGAATCGAAATGAGAAATGGCCTGAACAAGTTGTAATCACCTCTGGTCGGCCACAAAGTGCACCTCTACGCCTAGAGAAGCAGGACGTCCAAAAAAGAGCTTTTGTGAGGACCTTCTATGTTTAGTTAAAACTAAACATAGAACGTTAAATAAAGAGGTGAAATCAAAAAGGATATCATCAACAACTTTTTATTGCCAATTGGTATGCTTGAAAAAGACGCACAGGAAAGTCGCCACAAAGATGTTAGATATTACAGAGAGCATAACACTAGGAAGATGGCCACGAACCAAACTAATGAAAATTTTGCTCATATTTGAAGGTATCTGAATTCTGATGATTTTTTTTTATTTTTTTGTTAAATCTAACATCAGAATATTACTTGTAAAAGAAAAACATCTACCTAATGCCAATTGAGGTAGGTATTTAATCTTTTAAAAGAACCAGAGCTTGTGTTAGATGAGGAGTGATGTAACAAAGTACATAAAATATTAATTACCAAGTTAAATAATACGAAAACGATTTTTCGATACTTTAAAATGTTATAAATATACCTTTGATTCACGATTTCAGTATTTAATCATTTCGTCCCCCTAACTTTTGGAAATTGGTCAATGTGCGTCGCTTGTAACACATCACATGACTTATGATCAGTGATCGGAATAGGTAGAGCTAATGTACCTAAAGTTCAAGGAACGGAAACGAAAAGTGGGGACTTATAAGACAATTTTTTTTTTCCGAATATTTTTTTCTGAAACTCGAAAATGTCTCGGAATCAGTTAAATACATTTAATATTAATAATGTTATTTATTAATCACTACAGTAAACCAATTGAAATCATTATTTTTCCTTTTTAACCGACTTCGACAATAAGGAGAACGTTCTCAAAAAAACAGTAGATACGTTTTCTATTGTTATTAGTTCAGTAAAGAACGCGGCGGACCCTCCGCCTCATGTTTTCGTTTCCCAGAATAGCCAAAACTTGCTGTCTCTATCTATCTTTTGTTTGTCGCTGGTAAACAATTACAAAAGGCTCAACCCTTTTGTAAATTGTTTATGTGGGTGTTTCACATTAAAAGCGTCGTCGTGATGGCATCATACACTCCTTTAGTTTCTCAAATTGTGTACGCATATTTGACTCATGAATTGTTTTTTTACCTATACTTGTTTTATCGTTTATTGGATCTGCTTCACATGACCACCTTGGCTTGATTTTATGGACTACGTTTTACCGCAAGTGACATACTGAAATTTGCTGTGCCAGTCAAACTGCCACTGTTGCTGCTGTCTGCTGTGCTGGTAAGTTTATGAATTTTACATGACTTTTAAGACATTCTAAAGATGTTGTTGTCTTGACTGTTCTCAATTAATTTTCCAAATTCAAACAATTTTATTCAACCATTTTTGGAATTTTATTCAAACAGCTGTTTTATATATTAGTCCGTGCTCAAATGTTGTACCTACTCGCAATCCTATAGTTAAACCCTATTTTACGAAAAGAAGAAATCTCGGGACGAAGTTATTATACAATTTTCTCATTGTTCACAGTAATTTAGCCTCCTCATAGCAATCAAATGGCAACCAAACCTACCGAAGGGATTGTAAGGTGGTGGATTAAAGATCACCCTGAATTGTACCACGATCCCGCTAGCATCACGATATACTGTTCTAAATGTGAGAATAGTATTGTATGCAAGAAAAGCAATGTCAGGAGGCTTATTGACGGACCGACACACCAAGGTGCTGCTAGAAAAGTGAATGAAGCATTGTATCTTTATTTAATACAATACCTTATATTGTGTAACATACCCTGGTCACGAGTAAATCAACCAGCATTTAAAACATTTTTACTTAAATACATGTGTTGTAAATGTACAAAAGTCAATAAAATTCCCGATGAATCGTTTTTGAGGAAAGTTTATTTGGACATTGTTTTAAAAAAAAATAGCTTCAATTCATGACCATGTTCATAATCAAAAACTTTAGATATATCTAGATGAAACTACTGATTATTTAGGTCGTTATATTGTACATTTTCTTGTAAAACCTTTAAATGTGGTAACAAATAAGCCATTTTTAATAGCTTGCAAAATGTTAGAAAAGGTGGATGGAGAGACAATAGCTCAATTTTTAACTGGTTGCTTAGAAAATATGTGGGGACTCCTATGCAGCCAAAATAGGAGACGTTTTAGTCCTATGATGTGTCCTATGTAGCGTAGCATATAATTATGTTAAATGCAGAATTTTAAAGAACTATTTGCCAATTATGATACATGTTATCTGTTTAGCACACGCTCTTAACCGCGTTGCAGAACAAATACGGACACAATATACGGACGTATACGTTAATTGCAAATGTAAAAAAAAAAATTTAAGGCCCCTAATAGAATCAAATTGTTAAAGGAAAATTTTCCGAGCCTGCCATTGCCACCCGAGCCAGTCATAACAAGGTGGGGTACATGGCTAGAAGCAGCTTCGTATTATGCTAAATATTACGAACAAATGAAAACTATTGTAAGGCTCCTTAGAAGCTCTGATTCTTTGTCTATCAGGCATGCAAAAACAGTACTGGAAGAAGCAAAATTTAAAAGCTGATTTAGATTATATTGACAAATATTTTAAAATAATTCAAATTTCTTTAAAGGAGTTATAAAAGTCTAACTTCTTATTAAGAAGCGTATTACAAAAAAAAAACGCGAAATTGCAAGGTTTCCTTGTTGAAATTGTATTTTATCCGTTCGTTGTTTGAAAAACAATTACTTGTTAAAAATAACAATTTTTAGGAAACTAACAAGTTTCCTTTACTACAATAATAATAAGGCGAATTTTAGATACATTATTAATTTATTCAGTAATAATCATTCTCCTGATGCATGTTTAGACAAAAACTCACGGAGACTCTCTCTCTCTCTCTCTCGGGAGCTCTTATTTGTAGATTCTATTGAATATAGACCATCAAAATATTTATTTTCATCTTACAAATATCACCAACTTCAATAATAATTAAATACATTTTCGTTATATGCCTTTGTTGTAAAGAAAAAAAAATATTGGACCTAATTCAATTATTGACCGAAAAGACTTTGAAACAAGCCCCGATATCTCCGAAATTTTACATCATTTTGACGAAATATTTATACCAAAATAATCTTTTTATTTGCCTAAACTATAGTATTTTTTATTATTTTAAATCGCTACTATTCTTTTTTAATGAATTAAATAAAAGTACAATTCTTCAAGTATAATTTCACTGCGCCGTTTAAAAAACGCATCTGCGGTCAGAAACCGCAGATGCGTTTTTTAAACAGAAACAGTAAATTAATTCGATAGTTTACTTTATTAATTTTAGTTGTACCTAAGTAATGTTCCGACATTCGGAACAAATATTCCGAAGAAAAAATTTAGTCGTAAGGAAGTCTTCACTTTTCGTTTCTGTTCTTTGAACTTTAGGCACATTAGCTCTACCTATTCCGATCACTGCTTATAACTTATCAGCATGAGTCAATTACGGGAAACGTTTTGCCTCTCATGGCATCAGAGCTCATGGTATAATGAAGAACAGCTGCGGTGTCTGTTATTTTATTGGATACCTTCCAATGCTACAAGTAAATGTTTCTACCCTGTGCTGAATTATGAGAAATGACAAATAAATAAATTCGTAATATTTGGATCGTTGTAAATCGCGCGTCATGTGACTCTATGAAACTGAAGGTCGGCGTGTGGATGGATTAGTAAGATCGGTCGTGAGACGCTGCGAGTACTGTGGACGCTATCACCGCCTATGCGGTACGAGTGCAGCCAGGGCGCGGCGAGGCGACAGAGACGCGTGGAGCGTTCGCAACTAGAGATATAGTAATGAAAACATCAGTTCGTATACTCATTGGCAGGGCGGCGGGGCTCAGTGGGCTCAGTGGGCTCCCAGTGGGCTCCCAGTAGGCTCAGGGCACAAACCTCTCCTCGATGTTGGCGGGGATGCCGAGGTCGCCGGAGCGCAGCTTCCGCGACACCTCCTCGATCTGCAGCTGAACTGCAAGGGAACGGGTTAGCCAACCGCGGCCATACGCACACATTAGAATACTGACCGCTGGCCTAGCACCGACGTACTAGGGACACACATACAGAACACGGTACCCGAGTAGGCGACGCCTGCGCTCAGGCACGCGCTACGCTGAAACAACCTCTTGTGGACGCCGGGGCGCACTTGGAAAGCCTACTATAACATTATATTCATCATTCTTTAAAATGTACCGGTAAGTTACAAGTACAAAGTTATTAGCTGAACGAACTCGTAAAACTCCGTGCTCGTTATATCCATACTAAGAACAAAATACAATGGTTTTTTTTTCTCATTGCTTGTTATTAAAGTTCATTTCGTTAAAAATAATACCTACCGTTTATACAGCGTGTTTCAGAAAAGTGCGGTCGTTGTAGAAGTCGTATAGGACAACTGCTTCTTGCAATACCTTGTTCGTCCCACGGAGAAAGTTGATCAGTTTTATTGTTCATACCGCACCCTCAAATAACACTACACTTTTCTGATACACACTGTATGATTCATTTAAGCAAAAACAAATAGTCTAGGATTCAATAAAGCCGGAGAGATATAAGGACTCCCGAGCAGGTGAGGGCGCGGGGCGGGGCGGTACTCACGCAGGTACTGCTCCTCCTGCTCGCGCGTGAGCGTGGACGGCAGCACGGTGGGCAGGCCCGGGATGAAGGTCTTGTCGTGCTCCGAGCCCATCCAGCGCGTGCGCCGGCGCCGCGCGCGTCTCTCCGCCGGCGTCTCGCCCGCCGGCCCTGAGGTAGACCACTCTGTCAACCCACAACACTGTCACTGTGCGCCTGTGCCTTCAGTGGGAGAGTGAGATGGCCAGCGCCAGGATATATGGCTTCATCTCATTCCCACACTGAAGCAAAACAAAACGATTCAAAAATCTTCAAATGATGGCCGTGACCGACGGCTTGACGTGCTTTCTGAGGCACGCAGGAATCTCTATATGTTATGAACTGTCACGCATCCCTGGACCGACCTCGGTGAGCGTAGCTTAACCTTCGATAGAACCGTGCGGACATTATTATTTAACCACGAGCCCCTCGAAACAGAATGCAGTATGAACATGACATGAACGTCATGCTGGGCACGGTGTGGCGGAATGTGGCGGTGGTAGGTACGCACCGAGACCGTCGTCCTGGTCGTCGTCGGGGTGGTAGTCGTGCGGCGCGCGCTCGGGCCGGTAGCGCGAGTCGGAGCGCGCCTGCATGAGCTCCAGCTTCTGCTGCACCGAGGTGGGCGGCGGGATGGCCGTGGCGGCCGAGAGCGCGGCGGCGGCGGCGGCGGCGGGCTGCACGGGCGCCGCCATGCGCCGCTGCGCCACGAACGTCTGCGCCGAGGGAACACTCAAATCACGCCACACATACGACACCCAAGAAGCCACACGATGCGTCGTCGGTACGTTGCGACGCCTGGCCGGTGACGCTGCCTCATTCTACATATCAATTGGAACGACATGCCCCACGGTATTGTTTATAATATACCATATATATATTAAAATATATATATGATGTTATTTTAAAACGCTACGAGGTAATAGGCTACTACCTCGCAGTGTTTCGCAACGGTGTGATTGCGTTGCGACACCGCTACTACTAGTAGCGGTGTGATTGTATTGCGACTCCGCATTGCTTGTGTGGCACTCAAGGCGGTGGTGAGGATGCAACGCACTGGCGACGCTCGTATGGCTTCTCTCATGCGGCCTGCGAGCCGTATGCTATAAACTATTTAGTGAATACTAGGTGATGTCGATAGAGCTGTCCGAAGAAGTTATATATCATGCTTAAAGTAAATGAAAACCTAAAATTCTGTCTCCTTCGTAATTACAAGAAAATAAATAAAATACACAATACAACTACACTGCAGAATAGAATATTCATACTCAATACGGAAATAAGTTCACATAAGAGAGTACAGACACAAGTAAAACATCACTTTATAATGGTTCTGGAATGATTAGCTTACCGCATAATTGATATATTTCTAAAAAATACAAAATAATTTATTACAATTGTTTCCAAATGTACGGAAAAAAAAAACAGACAGATGGTAATCATTTTGACAAGGTTAACAAGCTTGTTGCTCAATGAGGAGGCACTAGCATTATCTCACTTAATCATATCAGAGTGCAGAGGATGACACTACCCGTCCTAGCCCAGCAGTTCTAGAAGAACGGTTTGTTCTTTCTTGATAATTTAATACAAACAAATGACAATGAGAAGACTGATTCATAGTCACAAGTACTGAACTTACTGTTTGTGTCATAAGAAATGAAGAACTGTGTTTATCTATAGTTGTGATTGTGCTGTGCTGCTTGCCTTTCATCCAGTGACTGTACTTAAGATAGCAGACAACAATCTATTTTATTATATGATAGGTTGGACCTCTGAGCAATATGTCAACATAAGTTATTGATCGGTTTTAGGCAACTTCAATGGTAATTTTAATATAATTGTTGTAATAAGTAAACATTACCTTTCGCTCAATAGCATTATGCTGAAAAATAGTAAAGCTCATTTTATATTCCAATGGCAATCCTAACTGATAGTCCTATTGTGTATAACAACACACAAATACTTTCATTCAACAATCAAAGTCACTGGTTTAACCAGACTAACTGTATGTTTGTTTCACCTAGAACAGTATGAACTACTGCCCACAGATGCTTGTGTTTGTGTTAGCTGCAGTTAGTTTAGTTTATTTATAGTATTTTGAAAAAAAAAAACTGAAATCTTGGAGAATATAGTGTCAGACATAATCAGAATGAAGTCCATTTTAAAAAGAAAATCCACTATGCAGCTAACTCAAAGATAAAGTATTTGATGGAAATGTGAACTCACTGTTTAGAAAATGTACTTGTGGACGTCAATTTATAGTTCCACTTACAAATAGAGTGATTACATAATAATTTAGCTTGAACAGGGCACACATCACACACGTGAAATACGTCTGAAGCAGTATATAACAAGTGTCAGTTATGTGATAGTGTATAGAGAGGAGGGTCACCTGCGCGACGGCGGCGGCGGCGAGGATGGCGGCCTGCGTGGCGGGGTTGATGGCGCCGTTGCTGCTCACCTGCCGCGCAGTGGCCTTCGTGGTGGTGCCCACCATCTGGTCCAGCAGGGCAATGGTGCCATCCCTGTAACCACATTACTCCTTGTTACACACAAAGCACTAAATCTGATGCATCTTAGTATACCAAATGTTGTCTGTCTATATTGTACACAATACATAGCGAATGAGATGGACTTATGTTGTTCACTGAGTGAATTTGCAAGGAATTAATTGTTTGTAACTAGTTCAATTAAGGCACATTTATCGCATTGCATTATCCTGTAATGGTAGATGTAAGTATATAAATAAATCAATCTATAAAAAATCCTCTAATCTTAGTTTAGAGGATTTTTTTTAGATTGAGGCTGAGATTAGTATGGAGTCTTAAATATACAGGAATTGCCCCTCACATTGCTATGCGGCCACCCTCACTAGGAGCATTTGCCTGTAATGTAACATTTCAGATTCACTTGTTTCTGTACAAAATCAAATCTTAGATTGTTACATTACAGGCGAACCTGGTGAGGGAGCGCCTTAACAGAAGACATTTTGAGAGACATCTAACTCAGTTCCTACAATATGACAATCAATAAATATTCTTGCCTGTCTTTGGATTTCCGGCTGCGGCTGCGACTCCTGCTGCGCGAGCGGCTGCGGCTGCGACGCTTCTCCTTGTGCCGGTCGCGGCTGCGGCTGCGCTCGCGCTCCTTGTCTCTGCGGAACGTGTTATCACTGCCATAATACCATGTGTGTCAAACAAACAGACGACCACGTCAAGCTAAAACATGTGCGCACTCGTACCTCTTGGAGCGGTGACGGTCCCGGTCCCGGTCTCTATCCCGGTCGCGGTCACGATCCCGGTCGCGGTCACGATCCCGGTCGCGGTCTCTATCTCTTTCCTTATCACGATCTCGGTCACGTGTCTTCTCGCGATCCCTCTCCTTGTGCCTGTCCCTCTCGCGGTCGCGAGATCTTGAACGACTCCTGTCACGATGTCTTGAACTCATAGCGTGCGCTTTCTAACGCTCTTTCAAATAAACAATTTCGATACCGCGATTTCAATTACACTGTACGATGTAAGTTATTTGTATTTCAAAAACAACTGCGGTTTATAAAATGATGCGTTTATTTAATAGTTTAACGGTTTATTTGTAAATGAGTTTAATGAGTACATGCCAACTGAGTAACTGATTTATGACGAAATACAGAGAAAACTAACAACTCGAGACAACGCGAAAATGGCGACGTCGTTGACAGATCAGTGTTGCCTGGTGTTGCCGACAGATGATAACTTTACTAACTTACTCTTTGGTTGACAGTGGCGAGTCCGTAGACATAAAAATATATTTTTTCTATCTCAATGGGCGAGTCGAACTCAGGCAGGACAAAGCCCTCGGCCTCGGTGAAAAGATACTACAAAATCTCAGCCACATACCCACAGTGGTAAATTAAGGTGAAAGCGCCAGGGTAGGCCGCGAAATTCAAATTTTCATGGTTTTTTTTTGCAATTTGCAGGTCAGGTTTAGGGTTGTATATTGCAATAAACCTAAGATTTGAATTTCACGGGCTACCCTGGCGCTTTCAACTTAAACAGGTTTTGCACTTTTCCCTATGCACTTCAAATCCCCTACACCTCTTTAATAACTATAAGTTATTCAATGGGGTTGTATGAACTTTGAGGGTTGAATTGATGATTTTAATGATTATAATTCTGTAACTAAATACCTATTACAGCCGCGAATCATATTTGTTCAATGTACAGCCTGACAATGACCGGCAAATTGCAAAAAACTTTTAAGAAAATTTGAATTTCGCGGGCTACCCTGGCGCTTCCACCTTAAGATCTAGTTTTGTAAAATGTATCACAACGTTAATAATTATCTTCGAAAGAGTGAATTCACATTTGTCAGCATCGATTCGCATTTAGTTAGGTGGTTTTGGCCACAATTAAACGCATCGTGAGTAATAATAATAATAATAAATAATATTTTTATTGACACAAAGAAATAAGGTTTACATTTCCATTTGAAACCCTGACTCCTGTGCTAGGTGAGACCTGTGTTACAGGAGTCAGTGTCTTCACCCGTTTTTGGACAAAACAGTTCACAACAGTATGTATCAAAAATTGAAAAATAAAATTTAATAACAATTATTAATCATTAAAATAATGCATACGTGCTCTTGTGTGAGTGGTGAGAATGTGTGAGTATAGTAAGAGCTTACGAGTGTGTTGTGTGTGTGTGAATGTGTGTGTGTCTGTGTGTGTGTGTGTGTGTGTGTGGTGGGTGAATGTGCTTGGTAGCTGGACTTTCGGTTGTATATATGAGATTTGGAATGCTTACGCGTATTGTTCTTTAATTAAGTTTTCCGTCTGTAGGTAATCAAGTGTTAGAAGCCATGAATTTAGTTTTATTTTAGTTTTATTTTTTGTTAGTGGGTTGAAATTAAGATTGTTGTTTATTTTGTTGTATATATAAGTGGATAGGTATAGACCTTGCCGTCGAGCAGATGCTGTCTTACATTTGACTGTGCTACATACATTGCTGATAGTTCTCTTATGTTTGGTTGCGTGATTTACTTGTGTGATTTCATGTTGTTTCAGTATAAGATTGAGAAGGTATAGTTGTCTCACTGTAAGTACTTGACAGCTTCCATACAGGGTTTTTGTGGGGAAGCGGTACGGCTTAAAAGTCATAACTTTTAACAGAGATCGTTGCGCTCTCTCGAGGTGGATCATGTGGGTTTTACAAGCACCTCCCCAAGCAGTAATACAGTAGCTCACAATCGACTGTGCCAGTGCCAGATAAACCGCACGGAGTAGCTTAAACTCGGCAACTTGTCGTAGTTTTTTGAACGCCCATATGAGTTTCCTAACACGGGAGGATGTCTGTTCAATGTGGGGACGCCAGCTAAGTCCTTCGTCCAGGATCACTCCCAGGTACTTCAATGTTTTTTGTTGTTTGATTGGAAGACATGAGCATGGCATACTGTTGTTAGCGATATGACAGGAGTGTGCTTTGAGAATCAATACTGTAGGTTTAGTTTTGGCGAAAGTAAATTGCAAAAATGAGGTTTTCGCTATATTAAGGGTTAACAAGTTAGCTTCCAGCCAGTTGATTACTCTACGTAAGCCCATCTCTGCAGCTTCCCGTGCCGCGTCCCAACTCTCTCCGTGAAATATTAGTACGGTGTCATCTGCATAGCTAAAAATTTTACCGTTTCTAAGAGATAGCTGGCACAGGTCATTCACATAGAGTAAAAAAAGACTGGGGGATAAGCAGCTACCTTGAGGCACACCGTAATCAACCCTGGTTTCATTGCTAATGACCTCACCAATCTTCACTTTTTGTGTCCGGTCGTTGAGGAAGTCTGTGAATATGCCCAGGGCTCTACCCCGGATCCCAGCACGTTCTAATTTGGTCACAAGGGTTGGAATACAGACAGTGTCAAACGCCTTGGCTAGGTCCAGGAAAACACCTAGACATTTTTGCTTTCCGTCAAGTTTTGCGGTCACGTAATCAACAAGTTGACTAACTGCTTCAGCGGTGCCTTTCCCGGGCCTAAAACCAAATTGGCTGTTAGATATTATTTTGTAGTGTTCTAGGTATTTCATGAGTCTACGGTTCAACAATTTTTCCAATATTTTAGACAGAGCTGACAGAACTGAGATAGGTCTGTAATTTTTAACATCGTCTTGGTTCCCACCCTTGTGAACAGGTGTAATTAGAGATTTCTTAAAGATTCGAGGAAAAACACCTTGTTCAAAGCATGCTGCAATAAGTTTGGTAATAGGTGGCACTAGAACTTCTTTACCTAGCTTGAGGAGTTTAGCCGGAATAGAGTCCCATCCTGTGGCACAATCCCTTTTTAGGTTGTTAATGACTGCCTCTACTTCACCCTCGTCCGGAGGAAGTAGGACCATAGAATCCCGCGCACGGGGTGTTTCAATGACGTATGGGGCCTGTGAGGAGTTTTGGTTTTTTATAATATTGTCTGCCAACTGTTTACCGATATTCGAAAAATAATCATTTATTTGCTCAATAGCATTAGTTGCGTCCGCACCTTCAGTGGCCGGTAGAAGTTTAGCAGCAGATTTTGGTTTCCCGGTTTGATTGGTAATGGATTTTATAATATTCCATGTTTCTTTATTGTCCTTTGCAGATTTTAAAGAAGAGCTATCGTGGGCAATTCTTAGTTTCCTGAGTAATAGATTACAGTGATTACGATATCTTTTGTATGATAGCTTGACAATTTCGTTTTTTGGGTCTGCCAGGGATTTTTGGTGGAGGTTATCCCTGTGTCGAATACACCGTAAGAGGCCAGGTGTGATCCAGGGCTTAAGGACTATTTTACGGTTAGGGACTATCGCTTCTGTTGAGTTTTGGGATACCGTGGACTTAAGACATTGGACAAACCTTGTAGCGGCTTCGTTTGCATCGCAATTTTGTGTAATAAAAGTAAAATCTGTAGTTTTCAATTGTTCAACAGCGCTCTCATAATTTACTTTTGTAATTTTTGTATGTTTCTTGTTGTTAGAGGGAGCGCTACCAAGACATAGCATTACGGAGGCGTGGTCACTGACTGTAGAATTAAGAACTACAACTGTTGCACAAGTTGTGGTTTTAATCATTATGTGATCGAGGCAATTATGCAGTCTGGTAGGAAAGGTATGACCCGGTAAAAGGCCCATTTCTGCAATTATGTTTAGATAAGACGAACTATTTCTATCTGTATTATTAGTTTTTATGTCTATATTGATATCTCCTATCAGAATTATGTTATTCGCTTTTAATTTACTCAGAATGTTTTCCAGGGAGTTAAGGAAGCTATCGGTACAGTATATTGATGGCGATCTATAGGAAGCTAGAATACAAGTATCGGAATCGATTTTTAACAGAAGAAAGTTAGCTCCTATTGGGTCTGGTTCTTCCACCGTACATTGGAGGTTGCTTTTAGCAAATATTACAATACCGTCGTTTTGATTAAGATATTTTTTGCTAGAGTATGTCACGTAATTGTCCTTAGCCGGTATCGGTTTGTCAGCATTTAGCCAACACTCTGTCAAGATTATGATGTCCATTTCGTACGACAGCCTAGCCAATTGAGCCTGAAAACCATCTAAGTTTTTATAGATACTTCGGATGTTTTGAGTTATAATTTTTAGCGAGGTCTTTGAGGATTTCATGATTTCGTTACAGGCTTCCGTATCACAGTGATGAGACGATGCCACTGTGAAGTTATCTATGTCTGTTGAGATATTATTGGTCATGTTAGCCATTGAATAAACGTATATATTTTTTGTTGCATGTTACGGAGCGAATTAATATGAAAGACGTGGTGGGACTTAGGGTTGGATAATTGATGTAAGGTATACCCACACGGGGACAATTTTTATTATGTATGTAAGCGATGTCATTGTTTGTTTGTATTGTGTTAAATGGTTTTGGTTGAGTGTATTTGATTTGATTTTGTTTATGTGATTTACAGAAAAAGAGCAGTTGCAGAATAAAAAATAATAGTAATGTAACAACATGCAGTATATGAGCGAGACATGCAGGTTCTCTATACAGTCATTGTGGAACTTTGCGATTTAGATCAGTTTCGTCTTTAACATGAATGTATTGATCTCCTTCTTTTTGTCGAAGAAAGACTCTTCCAAGTGTGGTCCAGCAGAACTTAAACCCATTATCGCTCGCAAATTTTCTCGCCAGATAGAATAATCGTTGTGCCTTCAAAGTCAAGCTCTCTGATATAAAAATTGGTTTTAATTCACCTGGTATATTTATATGAGATGTGTTCAACTTAGCTTGGGCGTTATCGCGATTAAAGTTACGCACTTTATGCAATATATTTTCCTTCGTAGTTACCGAGACAAAGTCTACTATAATAGATGATCCTCCACCTTTTTTATTTATGCGGAAAATATCCTTTATATCGTGTCGTTCGACAGGCATATCCAGTACTTTAGCTGTTTCAGTTATTACTCTATGCAGATCCTCTTTTTTTTCACCTTCCTTCTTAGGTATATTTCGTATCTCAATTTTTGTAAGACATAAAATACGCTCCAGATTTTCGACTTTGTTTTCTAGCTGATTAATATAGGCATGATCGACTTTTCGTTCTCTATCAATTTCATCTATTTTTATTTTTATCTCATCGTATTGCTTAGAGACGAAGGTTAGGGATGTTTTCATTTCCAAGTTTTGTGCTATAATTTCGCGCATTGATTCTTGCAATGATTTGAATTTGTTTTCCGATTGAGCGGTGGCTGATTGCAATAAGTCTCGTATTTCTTGCATAAAAGCGACCATTTCATCTTCACGTCTACGTTTGATGCGTGACGTAACATTTGCATCTCCGCTGCTTAGGTTTGGGGCAGATCCGGTAAGTGAGAAAGTTGGATTTCTCACATGAAGAGTCTCAGAGTCACTAGCTACGGACGTGGCTGGCGATTGGGGCGGCGTACGCCTCATGATCTTAATGTTTACGTAAACTCGTAATACCTTGTATCCACTTGTAGCGGTGCTCGGCGCCGGCGTTTGTGCGAAGCTCTCTATAAGCGATGTAGTTCGGCGAGATGATGAGTCACGGCGCGCGTAGTCACTGTGTAAGCGCGACAGCAATTATTGAGACGGTCTTGTTCTTGCGGGGGCGAAGCAGCGGCGGCGGGCGCGGGGTTAGCACACCTCGTGAGCTTGGTAACCGGCCGATATCAACACGTCGCGAGCGCGAATTTGTTCACTTCTCGTATTCACATATAGGTGACAATCCCATGTGCAGTATTGGTGATAAATTAATATTATATTTTCAAATTTTGACATACGTCCACTCTGGGTCACGGTCACGGACGAAGGGGGAGTGAGTCAAAGTCTTCAATAGATATCTATCGCATGCTTTCGCTTCCATGCTTGCTGCGTCAATATTATTCTATAGAACCTACCTGTGAAATACCCTACTTACAAGTCGGTAAATAGGAGGTATATTTTTTTCAATACACTTTCCTTGAGAACTTGCTCTTATAGCATTACTATTGGGTTCAACATGCTATGTATTTCACACTCATGATTTTTTTTCATTTAATTCTACTAGTTTTATTTCCACAGATAACTCAAACTCAAAGCATTTTCAATTAGACCATTACAGGCACTTTTGAATGTCCAAAAAAAACAAAAAAGCGAAGCTAGTCCCAGTCACAAGGCATAATAAATAACTTATGAAAGTACTATAGTTGCCCATTCCAAAGCGTACCTAGATCTCTTAAAGGAGAAGAATGGGCAACCAACTCCATGGACACTCTTTTATATCAAAATATTGATTACATCATAATTATATCTTTTATACAAACTGTATTGCCGGTTTTCACTAAGATAGAGGTTAATTTTTGTTTTATTTAAGGATTATTTACTGAGGTAAATTTCGAGTTAATCGAAGCGAGAATAATTATAACAATCCTCCCCGTAAAATGTACTTCTAGCTTAGTTGGGGGTGATTTTCGAAAAATCCGGAAGCACGTATTTCTCAATTTGATATCTATAATTATTAATACTGTTTCAATTATCATTAAAATGACTAGAGGGGGTAAAAATGGATCAAATATAATCGGTAGGTCAATGAGATGTATCTCAAAGCTATGCTCAGCAAAAATCCACTGGTAGAATTATTGCAAACTCCCCTCTAGTTCAAAGGTGATGTTGTTTAACCTCTCCACTGCCGGAACGTAGATCTACGACACAAAAATTGTTACCTACCGTAAACTGCCGGAACGCAGATCTGCGGCGCAATCCTAGGCTTTAAAAATCGTCTTACGTACGTGTACGTGACGTTCTGCTCAGTACGCGGCAGTTGAGCGAGTTATTATGTGAGCGATTTTATAAGGCACTATGGCTGTACCTGGCATGCATTGTAATGATGCACTTTATGCTACCTGCCCTTCCTTCAGAAACCTTCCCTGGCGCATGTAAACAACTGCACAAATTTCATCAAAATCGGTTCAGTAGTTTTGGAGCCAATAGATTTCGAACAGACATTGATTTTTATAGATTTATGCATTAGACTACTTTTAATAATAAAGTTTATAATATGATAAAATAAAAGGGCTTGGTGAATAAACAGACATTAGTGCTTTCTCAATATATTTCAAAGATCAAAATACATTTCTTACATCTTGTAACAGAATCATACCAATTAAAAATATAATTGCTGCAAAAAAATTACAACTGCTTATAGCTTCAAACAAATTATTTATTAATTAAGGTTGCATATTTATCTATTCAAACTAAAAATTAAGATGCACCAGCCTCTGTGACAATTGCAGACACATAGCTTAACCGAAACTGGTAGCAAAATAATTTTAATGTGTTGAAGTCATTGTTATATTGTCAATGTAATAGAAAAATATCATGTCTTACAAACAAACAATTAAATCTTCTTATCACTAAAATATTTCTAGTACTTATGAACTACTAAACGATTTAGTCCGGACCCGACAGTTCCCTGGAAACACTCCACTGTTCACATCACTAACATTTTTGCAAACTATTTAACAGCTGATAAGTTTCTTAGAAAACACGCCCGGAGTCAAATGCAGCAAAGGTGGTATCGGAGATAACCTGCAGACAATAATTTATTTTATAGAGATTTATTATTCAATCTAGATTTAGTGGCAGATGGTAGATTTTGGCCACAAAAGGGGAAGAATATCATGGACATATCATATTTATGAGAAAAAAGTTTAAGCAATAATAAGAGGAGTAGAAAAAGACCATTAAAACAATGGATGGATACTGGTGGATGGTACTATGACTAAAAAGGAAGTGATTACTGAGAGTGCAGAATTATCCACAAGAGTATTCTGCTTATTACCATACTGTGCAGTGTGTAATGATAGACATTGTATCGTAAGCAGAGATCGGAATAGGTGGAGTATATTTACGTAACATGTGGATAATACCTCTGTATAAAATCCTGGAATGATTTTTAAGTTTCGAAAGAAAGCTGTTAAATTAGAGGGTAGAGTATTATCCACATGTTACTTACTTCCTTCCTTGAAGTATAAGCAAATTTACTCACTCTACCTATTCCAATCTCTGATCATAAGCTTTCATGTTTCTGAAACAATAAACTTTTTTTTCTTGTTATTTGGTTACACAGATTAAGAATATGAGAAAATGTTGATGGCACTAGTAGTATACACTGTATCTATAAAACATATTTTAAAAAAATGAGGGTCAGCTGCAAACCATCCGAGAGAAAGAGAAATAAAACAATGTGCCTATTTTAACAGCTGACTGTTTGTACAGTCAACTATGCAAACATTACCTATAAGTTTAAGGGTTGGCAGTCATAGTAGCAGATGTATCTTTAGCTGTGATCAATGTGACAAAGCTGGGTAAAAAAAAGTTATCCTCCATAAAACCATTGTCTCAAGTTATACATATGAGGTCATTTATATTTTGAATGCTGATAACTACAATACTTAACTCAAATAGAGATTGACCATATTTTGGCATAGTAACAAAAATAAATATTGACTTACCTATGATTAAACGGGAGCACCAGGGCCGCCTTTCTTCCCGATGAGCGACTTGTGTATGTGAGGGATTACACCGCCGCCCGCGATGGTAGCTTTGATCAAGCTGTCGAGTTCTTCGTCGCCTCTGATAGCCAGCTGCAAGTGACGCGGAGTGATACGCTTCACCTTGAGATCTTTGGATGCATTTCCCGCCAACTCCAATACCTAAAACAAAATAGTAGGATTCAATTAGTAGGTACATTATAATATTCTACCTAGCTTGTTTTGTTGAAGTTTCTAATCGATTAAACCTGTAATTACTACATGATTTACAAAATTTCTTCAAACCCAATAACAATTCGTTTCCCGCCAAAATTAGACAGCATCAGAAAAGAGTCGAAACAAGAGGTTAGGAAGCTGATCAAAATAAATATCACAAATTTGGGTATACTAAGGAAAAAATTAGGGTATTATATTCTAGAATACACAGTCGTGCAATTACGTTAAATAATTTTGCTATATTGTGTGCCGCCATGTTGACAGGGCGTCGCGCAAAGCTTACCTCGGCTGTGAGGTATTCCAGAATAGCTGCAGAATACACGGCTGCTGTTGCACCGACACGTCCATGACTCGTAGTCCTATTTTTAAGATGTCTATGAATCCTCCCGACAGGAAACTGAAAAAAAAAAGATTTTACTGAAGCTCCAATCTATTGATTATTTTCCGACGTAATGGACGATTGGACGCCGCCATACTGAAGAGGTCATTCATATTATTCAATTAAATTAATTTAGTATACAGAACGAGTGTGAGCATTCTGATATCATGAAAAATCCTATTTTAAATTAAGATAACAATTTAACTTACTTGAAGCCCAGCCCTTGCCGATCTGGATACTGCTTTGGCCTTGGCTTTACCAGAATCTTTACCCGCTTTACCGCCAGCCTAAAATTTATGAAAAATCGCATTAATTTTCCTCGTTCGGAGTTGAAACTTCGCCAGTTAGTTAATTACACCATTGTTCACCGTATTGCACAATAAAATCACGACAACAACAACTAAATTTCACAAAATCTTGCAAAACTCACCATTTTGAAACGTGTAACACACTATGACCACTACAGACAGTGAACAACCAACACAGGAAAGGCGCCAAGCCAAAGCGCTAGATACAAAGATGGCAGCTCCGTTGTACCGTTCGTAGCAATCCAATCAGGGCAGCCAATTGTACGAGCGGAAGTGGCGTACAAAACAAACAACTCTCAACTTGCACGGCTCATCCAATCCGAGTCGATCGAAATGGCGGGCGGGTCACAGGCTACAGTGCTGCCAAGCCAAGGTACACTTACGGATTAATTTGGAACCATTTACTTTTTTAATTATGCGTTTTGTTTCACTAGTTATTTCATATACCCTTTGAAACATATTAGTTTTTTGTAAATATTTTTTACTTTAACTTGTATGTTTTTAAATAAAAATGGTATTGAATAATTAATAATAATCTAATAATTATTGGACTCAGGTAGTGAGGTTTGCGGCTAAACGATAAGTCGTACGGGGCGATCATAAACCGAGGTCGGTCCGTGTATGTACATATGGGATAACCGTCCATTACTAAATTTAATAAGACTCCCCCGTACCTCGGAATGCACGTTACGGACAATGTCCGTATGTCCGTCGGACATACGGCCATGCTATGCTCTCTTAGAACATTGCAGCCTGCTTGAAGCTTTTGTATGGAAACTAGCTCCATCTATCCCCCATGGTGAAAACTATTTACTAGTTGGGTTACCACTATAAAACTGTGATTGGATTTAATCTAAAATAACATTAACAATAAACCATATTAATTTAATTTAAATTAATCTCAATAAGTAAATAAAAACAATAAAAGAATTAATTCATTCAATTACAAAAACGTATTTTAGTCATATGGTTACACTGTTAACCGTCTGTCACTAAGAAAAATGCGTTAGTGATGTGCCAACTCGGAAAAAACAAAACTCGATTTAACCCGAGTTAAAATTCACGTAACTCGGGTTGAACTCGAGTTATGTAACTCGAGTTAACTAGATGGAAGAGTTAATGTTTTTTTTAAATTTTTACCAATTTATTCCCTCACCTTCGCATTAATAGTAAAAAAAATTAGAACAGACAAATGATATTTTTATTTGTTTCAATTCTTTCATTTTTTATATTATTTGTTTATAATGTATTGGAAGAGTTATACTAACTAAAGTAAAAAAGGAAATTATTGTTTGAAATCGAATCATTTATTTATGTATTTTTTATTTTTTCTTCGACGGTAACACTTGGATGCTTATTTTTAATGTGGTTTAATAATGTGGTCGTATTTCCATTATATTTGAAAGAATCTGAACACTGTTTACACGTAACACGTCCACTCACTGGCGATTCAAATACATCCCAAACCAAAGATTTTCTTTTAGGACCCGGCATTTTTAAAAACCAGAATTTAAAACACGAAAAACTACAACAATAACCGGCACTTGAAAGTTAACCTCAAATCTACATAAATGTGACACTTGTTTGTTATGAATGAATATAGTCTCAAATGATCGGCAAACTTCGCTCCATGTCGGCTTCATTCGGTTTTCAAACTCGAGTCAGACAGAATTCAACTCGAGTTGGTTCGAGTTAAGCCCAACTCGAGTTAACTCGAGTTAGTTACTCGAGTCGACCATCACTAAAATGCGTTATTTTGATGAAATCGAGATTTTGGATTTCGGATGAGATTGTTTGTTTGAATGATAAATTTTGCCCTGGATTTTGATTTCGAGTTGAGCCGCTGCTCCTCCGTTTTGGCGTGGCGAGGTCACATCACAAGTGCTTTGTTCATTTGTTGTGAGATAGGACTCTGTGTGAGAAATTGACTCTGGTTTGAGATAGGACTCGTAGTTAGTGTTAAGTGTGAGAAATTGACTCTTCTGTTCATAATTGTGTGGTGTTGAACTTGATTAAGTATTTACACAATTAATTAAATAAGTTGTAAATAAAAGTATGGTAATTTTAAAACGTTTTTTATTCCGTTTGTATTGTATTATTTCCATCTAGATTTTACTTGCCACACCATGTTTTGTCACACGTTCTAGTACATTTTTATGTAAAACAATCTTAATACATGTGAATGACAATATTATGGTGCCAAGCACAAGTAACAAAATGAATTGATTCATTGGCCGTTCCCAATAATCGATATATCGGCTCTTTATCCTACTAGAGATATATTTTTGATATTACTTCTAAAGACTTAAGTCAAAAATCTTATCTCTAAAGGGAAAGAGCTGATAAATCGGTTATTTGGGAACGGCCTTATATAAATTTACAGGTACTATAATGCTGTAGGTACCTATAAATTATGGATTTAGTTCGTCACCACCACGGATAGATGGCGCTGCTTGTATGATGACGGAAATACGGTTGAGAGTGCCGTCCAAAGAGTATAGTAATATATATGGAATAGAGAGCCCTCTCTCGAGAATTTTTGACACCCATATTGAACGGTGTCGCCATCTGGTACTATATCCGCTGAACTAATCCCAAAAACTATAGGTACATACATAGATATATATCTATATCTTTATTATTGAATAGGTTTTCTATGGGTAGGCGGGTAATTTGAAATGAAGGCCATATAAAACCATTTTTATAAACATTTTGTATTTGTTCCATAGAAATTCGTGCTTAGTTCTTCATTCACATAAAAGATAAAAAACAAATACAGTTAATGTTTGCAAAATTGAATGTTTTATAAAGCCACCACAAAATAAAAATGATTATGTTATTATTTAAATCATTTATTGATCTTATTATGGCGATGTTTATTATAATAATCTTGAGCATACATTTTAGTTTCATCCTCACCGTCGAATGTAAGCTTCCCTGCTAAAATCCGGTTTATTGACTTGCACCAACTATAAATTAAGATATTTATTGTTACATCTGTAAAGTATTCTTTCAACATTTCTTTATGTGTTTCACACTTGAATGGAAACTGCACAAATATTTCTGTTACTGTTTTTATTTCTTTTTTTATACCAGTTTTCAGCACATCACTTTTCAAATGTGAAACACATATACTTTGTATACTAAGAAAACATTCTTCCAATTGTTTAGAGGGATAACATAACAACATTTTGTCAGGAAAATATTCTTTTGCTGCAATGTAGGAATTTTTATCATTTTTATTGCATAAAACAGTCTTTTTGCATGTTTTGCAGTTTTTTATTATATTTTTGAGACATTTCCTCAAGATCCACCCACATACATAATTTCTCTGGCCTAAATCATTTGGAAGTTTTACATCTTTTAGGACTTCCTCTCTAAGCGTTATTTCTTTTTCTTCAGAAGTTTCGATTATGGGGGCAGTATTAGTATTTTTCGTAAAAAAATGTAATGATTGTAAAAAACTATTATTATCTTCTTCGCAATTTGCCTGAGCTGAATGAGCATTTAAATTATTTAATAAAATCGTTTTGAATGCACCTTCAAATGCCATTACATTGGGTGCAATGTTTCTTGCCCCACAATTTCTAATACTTCCGAAGAAATTCTCAACAGGATCTTGATTAAAATTTCTCGTCAACATTGAGTCAAAAGAATATTTTTGTGATAAAATTTTCCACAACTCTTGAATGCCTTCAATAGTTATTACAAAATTTTTTACAGATGGAACAACACTTTCAAATTTTCGGATTTTATTCCCTACCTTTTTGCTCGCTTGAAATTTTATACTTTTTAGATATTGTTTTGCTTTTAGCCACAATTGATGGTGAGGTGAATTTCTTCTTACAGGCCCTTTATAAATTTTACCATTTGGAATTTCAAAGGTATTACAATTAAGGCTATCAAATAAATTATCCACTAAAAGTGTAATTGGAATAAGAGAGAGACACTCTTCGGGTAACTTTCCTCTAGCAGTTAAATGGTCTGTGGTAACCGCCACACTATGGCTAAAAATCTGCGCTGCAGTCTTCACTCGCATTTTCTTAATTTTATCGGGAACGACGTGTTCTTCTGTCAACTTTTGGAGGCAGCTCAGTTCTCCACAAGATTTATCTGCAGCATATAACTGCTGGAAATATTCCCATTTTACTGATTTAATTTTATTTCCATCTTCATAATCAACATAGGTCATGGTTTTATTGAGAAGATTGTTTCGCAAACCTTTCAATAAATGAGGAACATCATATAGAGGAATAATTTTCTTTCTATTCACTTCAAACATATCAAGAGGTATTTCCTTCCCTTTTCTCAAATATTTTACTTTGGTTTCTTTTATTAAGCCTTCTATGGCGCTTACATTAACCGTACTTTGGTCGCACACTGTACATAGTACGATTAGACCAGTTTTTTGAATATTATTGATAACATCCTTTATTATTGATTTTAAATCAATTTTGTTTAAGGCATTGGTGAAGAAATAAGCAACTGGTTGTTTGTAGTGCTTTTTTATGCCCTTAACCATAAAAACTAGAGCATGGTTTGCAATCTGGTTTTTTCCATTACTGGTAAATCCCTTTAATTCATCACTTGATGAGTCATAATGTATTTGTGGCATTATTGACATCTCATCGAATATGAGGGTACACAGTCTATCTTCAGTATCCAAGTTAGACACGGTCTTTTTGAGCTGCTCAAAAATGATTTTATTAATGCCAGGGCTTAATTTAATCTGAGCTAACAACCGCTTTAAGGATTTTGTCGAAGGTAAAACAAAATATTTCGACATTAAGCCGTAACATTTCGGACTCCTTTTATACAAAGAAAGGGAAAGAACCTTCTCTTCAATGGAAAAACGCCGTCCAGTTGGTTTTTTCCCTGCTTGGAAATACTGCATGTTGGTGAAAATTTTTGCAGCAGGTGTCATATCCTTGACAACTTTTAAGAAATGCGATTTCTTGAATTGCTTTTCGGCATATTCCAGTCGCGACTTTAAATCTTTTCCCTGTTTCCTAAGACGACACATCTGTCTTCTTAAATTTTTTATATTTTTTTGGTAGATAATACATTTCTTCAAATTCACTGAAGAAAGCTTATTCTTATTCCAACCTGTAAAATACAATAATAGTATCAATCATCATTGTTTCAACTAATGTACAAGTGATATTTTGGAAACATTCACCATGTTATTTCAATTACAAAATTTAATCATTTATTAGCAATAAAAAAGCAAGTAAGAACAATCCCATGAACTTTAATTCTTAAATGCCTACTAATAGGATTAGATAAGATTGGTTCATTATAAAGTTATTTCAGAATTCAAAATAACATAATGAATACTTACTTCTTGCATTAGAAGTTGTCCCCACCGCTTTGTAATAATTATGCTCCAGCAGTGGATTGTGAGGTACTTCTACAGATGCACCTGAAAAATTAGGTAAAAATTAGGTTTTTTTTTTTTTACATAAGCTTTCCCCTACTTGAAATGTCTCCTGTATTGTGGATGCGTTTATAAACATTAATCACAAATAGACAAGCAGTCAGACCCGGAACAACTATCTGTAGGTCATATGAACATTTGTTGCACATGAGAATTGAACCTGTGACAAGCAGTTAATTCATACTGCAAAGGGTATAATATGTGAAAAGAGGTTATAAAAAAACTATTGTTTTATTCGACTCCTTTATATTTTATATAAAATATTACAACTACATAGTTCAAGGTTACTTTTTCCAAAAACTGGATTTTGTGATGATTTCAATTTTGTTTATATTAGGTTTAATTATTTATATTTGCATTGTGTAACTATTTATGCATAATATAATCAGCCAATAATGTTTTGCTGGGATTCAGGTCTCTGTGAGACGGATTTGGCTGTAATCCACCACACTGGCCGGTGCAGATGTCAGAAGTCATACTCTTAGATGGTAATTGAATAATAGCAAATGAAAGTGCGAGTTTTGTTTGTAACTTACCAGATGTAGACTGTTGGATGTCTGATTCTTCAGGAACATCCAAAGAACTCTTCTCCATTGCTTGGTCATCAATTTGACCTGGAACACATTATGGTAAAGTTAAGTTACTTCCTCTTAAGTTAGTACTTGCTCATTGTTATAGTTGTATTTTATTTTGGAATCCTAATAAATCATTAGGCACCTATGTTAAACATAAGTAGGGTAATCTTAAAGTATTAATCATGATACTATTGATTTATTATGATATGAAAATAATATTTTCTGTTCCGTAAATTATTGCTGATATCATATGCACGGGTGCTTTTTCTCGTTTTATATTTTTTTATTGCTTACTTATAATTATACTCTAACTTAAAAAGCATAAATTACCAAACATACCTGTTGATGACTGATGATAATTGTCAGATACTTCAGGTTGATTAAAAGTCTGTTCTAATGTGGAGTTTGATAAGTCACAAGGATTTCTTGGTTTTTCTGAAAAACAAAAAATTATTATTAAGAGATTTTAAAATGCCTACTTCATTATTTTAATACTATTCAACATGAAAATTTACATACCACGCAAAAACAGTGATGGAACTGCTAGTGCATTCAAGCGGTTATAGCGATTCCGATCCTTTTCAGTGAAGTGTCTGTCACAAATTCTCATATTTTTGTAATTAAAATTACATTCATCTTGGCCACAAACGACTCGAACCCAAGCTTTGAACTGCTCAGGAAACTTGTCGGGATTTGGAAATACATGAAGTACACCTCCTGTAAAAAAAATGTTTATTATTACAAACTATTTAGTGAATATTCATCTATCAACAGTAAAGGAAAACATTTATTTCTTTCATAATTTTATGTTTTATATGTTTTTTTTTTGTATTTGGTTTATGGTAACTTTATAAAATAAATTAATAAAAACCCGTCTTGTTTACAATTTAACCCGTCAGTTTCTATGGAAGCCTCTGAGACATAAATCAGTGTTAATGTTCTGATTGAGACTAAGTAGCAGAGGCCGTCTGGGATACTGTATGTCCTGTGTAATCCTGAATGAAGGTACTAGTACTATTCCTATTCATTCATAAAACTTTGAGACTTTGACATGACATTCGAGCATAACATAGGGACATTTAAGTAGGTACTTTATAGTTCTATGAGGGTAGGAAATGTCTTTTTTTTTTTCTTAGACTTTGTTGTCCCACTGCTCGGCAAAGGCCTCTCCCATAGCCTTCCATTCTTCTCTTTGTGCAGTTTTCTCCGACCAACCTCACGGTCTAGTTGTCACGCCAGCGTTTTCTAGGCCTCCCTCGGCGAAGACGAAATTTCTTTAGAAATTTTATGAATATAAGTAAATTTGTATTAAAGCAAGTAATGTACTTACTAGTGGGTGTACATCCTAAACCACAACGTCTTGGCATTTTAACAGTAAACTGTAAAACACAAGATCTGAAAGCGTCTATTTCGCAAAACACAGCACTAAAGTTAATGAGGTTTCCGGATAAAAAACTGACCAGGAAGACGGGAGGAGGGCTACCACTCAACTCAACCGCACTTTCTACAGCTTAAAGAACCGAAAAACCACATAAATTACACAAAATGGAAGAGATCTACAAACACGCGCACACGCCGAAAGTAGAGACCATTTTGTAAATTTGACATATGACAATGTTGCAAAACCTAAAAAAAACATTGAAATTACAAAATACTTTTAAAATAAATAAATTAAATCTTTTTTTTATCAGATCATACAATACAATTTTTATAAATGTTTATTCTTGTTTTTTATAATATTTATTTATTATTTTTGACTCAATTTTCATTATAATAAACAAGGCGTATTAAGCACCCTGGCGTATTGGCGTAAGCACCATCTATGTAATTTTTACGTACTAAATCTCTCAAATTTACGCGGATTTCGTAAAAGATGGTGCTAGTATCTTTGGTAAAAATTGGACGCCTACGTCAAGTAAGGCAGTGTCCCCCCCCTGGTGCCGTCTATCTCCATATATATATAGTAGTTCTCTCATACATTTATTAGAGCAGAATTTTCGCGTCTAACCTACATAGATAATAACTCTATTCCAGTCTATGAAATGATATATAGTAGTCTTTGATACGGCCTACGAAAGCGGGATAGCCCGGAGTTTAAACGCATTTTTGTAATTTGCAAAATACGATTTGTGACTGTAACAAACCCAGTATGGTCAGTGGCATTTATAAGAATCATTACTTGCATAGTAATTTAAAGTACACACCAAAGCGGACATTGGGAATATTTTCATCCAAAAATTTTGATCCCGAACATTTTCGATTTTGACACACGAATGCTACCTGACATGCGGCTGTATGACACTAGACAGAACGATTTGTTATCAAGTTAAATAACCACTCAAGCGCCGCGGGGTACTATGGCACCCGAAAAAAAAATCGAGTTGTCCGCCACTGGGTAATATGGTCCCCACGCACGAAACAGTATAAAAATGCCCAATAAAATCGACTAACGCGTGTTGTCTATGAAAATAGTTTCATAGAGTTGTTCTCTATGAAATTCTTCAACGAAATAACAAAGTTGGCAGCACTACACAAGCCAAACGTCACAGAAAAAAATTGTTAAACTTTGTAAACAAACTGCGATTGTGAAGTGTGTGTCGGCGCCGGAAATATGTCGTAAGTATTCTTATATTATTGTTATTATCTGATACTATTATACATCATACTGATCGTAAAGAACTGTGCCACAATATTATGTCTAAGTTAAGTCGTTTTATACTCTCAAAATACCAATATTTCGCCTCAGAAAAAGTTATTGTTTACGATGAGAACAATGGCTGCCGGTTGAAAAGCTAAATACAAAGAAATATGTGTTTATTTTGACTATAAAATGTGTGAAAACGGAAGAATAGTTCATAATTAGTATATTGTTATAATTATTTATTCAAAAAGAAGTAGTTTTTTATAGATTCTGTTACTTAAATAATTGTGTTCAACAGGTGTTCAATACAGGGTACCATGGCACCCGCCAGCTGTTCTCTGTTAAGTGTAAATAAGGGTTTGCACGGACGAGCCTACGACGACGTAAAAAAACCAAGAAAACCCGGTGCTGGTTGTGCGCTCAGCGGAAGGTCGACAGCCGGACAATTTGGAAATGCATACAATGCCAGGTCAACCTCTGCATTGAAGGTTGCTTCCGTGCTTACCACAAACCTTAGGCCAAAATAACCAACATACCGGTGTATGTTGGTTATTTTAGTCTAAGGTACATATCACTTATTATTTTATAAACATTTTTGATTTCCAAACACACACACACACTATCAGGTTTATGTGAAATAAAATATTTTGATTTTGACTTTACAAATTATAATATTAAGTAATACAAAAAAACCGACTTCAAAAATAATTTTCCAAATCGGCTTTGGCGGCTGAGTAAACAAAAAACTTAAAAAATAACCGAATTGAGAACCTCCTTATGTTGAAGTCGGTTAAAAAAAATACCTCATGTATATGTCATGTTATTTTGTTTTTAATTATTGTTATTAATTTAAAGATAAAAATACCTCATGTATGTCATGTTATTTTGTTTTTAATTATTGTTATTAATTTAAAGATAAAAAAAACCTCATGTATATGTCATGTTATTTTGTTTTTAATTATTGTTATTAATTTAAAGATAAAAATATCTTATTATAAGTTAACATAAGAAAAACTGTAAGTAGACATTAAAAAATAAATCGTAAAATTATTTTGTTTAATTTTCTAACTGTTTGTACGAAGCCTTATCCGGCGGCCATCTTGGCTCGAAATCAACAATAAACGAGCGCGCGACGCCGCATCAAAACCAGCGGGGAGTAGCTAAATTCTTTTAATATTTTCTTCATGATGGCATATAATTAATTAGAACATTCTGGTATTATTGGAAAGGAAATTTAATGTAGTTTTTTCTGAAATTGCTAAAATAGATGTAAAGTTAAAGTTTTTCAACCAATCAATATGTTTATAGAGAAATATCAATTTTCATCACTATTTTTCAAGTTTAACCTTTTTTTTTTTGTATAAAATTAAAACAATAGGTCTTGATTTTTAGATAAGTAGTTTCCTTAACTATTCAGCTTTATAACTGTAGTTTTTATTTTGCTGTAGCACTTGTAGTTTGCGATCTATAGATGTTTTTATCACCAAGGTCGGAAGCGGTAAAAAAACATGTTCATAGCCGCGCGGACGCTGGCGGTCGGGCGAAAGTAAGCCGCGGCGGTCGGGCGCTTGAGTGGATAATAAAAATAATAAATATCGCTGGACATTACTCACAGCGCCATCTAGTGCCACACTAAGCAACGAGGCTTGTGTCGTGGACACATAAAGTAATATAACGGGCGTGGACACCATAGACTATATACTATAACTGAGATAGATGCGCATCTCTATGTTTGAAAATGGACATTAATTGAGTCCCCTGATCAGTAGGTAGCGCTTTTAGTACCCAAAAAATCCTACAGGGGGCGCTGGTGTACAAATTTTTCCAAATAGGCTTTGAGTGTGATATTAAGTGTAAGACAAAAGTGTAATATTTATAAATTAGTAAATTATAGTATTACACTATTTTGCACTTTTGTCGTTTTACAAATTTCCCTACACTTAATATCACACTTTATAAAGAAAAACTGCAGCTGCGTTGCTGAAATGAAACACCTATATATAAATCACATAATTTATTTAGAAAAATCAAAACATATTATCATTTTTGCACCCAAAATAGCAATGTGACCGCGATTTCTTCGGTATCTTCTAGCTCAAAACCGAATCGAAAGGCAGAAGTCAGCAGTCCAGGTATATCGCCAAGTAGATCAGAAAAGCAGTAATCGGTGTCCAAATTCAAAGCCAGGTGGGTTCCGGTATTATGAGGGAGAAAATCAGGATCCGTATAATGAGCGCCAAGTCGTAGAAAGATATCAAAAATAATCAAAATACACGAAAAGTCACAAACAACGAACACCAAAGAAACGAACGAAACAGCAAAGTAGCAAAGTTTTGAACAAAATTATAAGACATTTGGTGTTGCTGTTATAAAAACTTAGAATTCATTTAAATTTATACGAAGCAAATAAAATTATTTTGATTATTAAATAGCTTAAATAAAATAATTAATTTTTCTAATGGCTAATTATTTAATTTATTAAAAATAGTTTCCGGTCTAGTACTAAAGTGCCACCTAGTGTCATTAATAAGTAAACTATCTTTGAAAATGGGGGTTCCCTGATCGATAGATGGCGCTAACATTCATTGTCAATTTCGAATTTACGTTTGTTCGAAAGTTTCATGCCCCTGGTGGACACTGTCATCACTCCACGCTGGAAGCCAGCGCTCAAGTGTTCTACGATGCGGTGAGCCTGTTGGATGCACGAGTGTCCGGTCCTGAAGCCGAATTATCTTGTATCTTGTTATAATAATAATAATTTCATTGAGCCGTTAATTTATTATACCAATTAATTTAACTTAACTGTAATGTAATATTTGATCTAATTTATTTAATTTAATTTGTTCTAACTTATGTAACTATTTTAATTATATTTTTTTTGTATGTCATTATTTAAATTTCGATGAGCTTAATTAATGTTTTTTCTTCTATTTAATATTGTGATTCCATTCTCTTGTTAATATGTTTATAGATAATTATTTTGAATGTTTTAACTAACCTAATCTTAAGATAAAAAAACTAACCTAAACCACAATCAAAGAATATGTAATAAAAATAATAAATTTTGTATGTTTAATCCGTTTCCTGTGCATGCGGTGTTAGCCTTTAAGTAATTATTACACTTGCCAATGTATATCTATCAATCGCAATGTAATGTTACGTTTAAACAATTGTTGGCTGACCTTAAGTAAATAAATAAATTGTTCGTTGGGAATGAGACTCTTAGCCTCGGCATAATCTTTGAGTCGCTTATAAATAAGTCTCTCGTAGATTTTGCCGAGTGCATTCAGGAGACTGATAGGACGATAGCTCGAGGGCTCCGCCTTCGGTTTGCCTGGTTTGGCGATACCGATTACAGTGGCCTCTTTCCACACTTCGGGGAAGATGTTATTATTCAAGGCGCCATTGAAGATGGATACCATTAGCAGAATTAACTGAGGGAGGAGGAGCTTAAAAACTTTATTGGTGATGCCATCAGAACCGGGTGCTTTCCGTGGTTGAAGCCTATTTTTGATGTTTTGCACTTCCTCAGGTGTGACTGAAGGCAGAGGATCATCAGGGTCTTCAACGGGGGGAGGGCGGCTCTACGTTCGACTTCAGCGTCCACCTCATCGAGGTGTCGCTTGTCTACAGGTTGAGAGCTGGGAGTGCACTGAGATTCCAGGCTGTCGGTCAGGCATTAAGCCTTTTCCGAGTCATCAAAGCGACGCTCTTGTCGGGGCGAATTAGGGGAGGTAACGAGGCCTCGTCAGAGGGGGCACGTATCTTTCTTTGCAGCTGCCAGAAAGCAAGGTGGGTGGGCTCGAGGTCGCTCAGCGTCTTGTCCCATTGATTTGAACGGTGTTCACTAGTGCGCTTCTTATCAGCGAGCTGTAAGTTGCTCATGTAAGCTTTGTTCGCATCGCAGGGAAATCTGCTGTAGGCACGGATGGCCGCGTTCTTCTCGGTTATTAGTTCACATACTTCAGCGGTTAGTTTCCAGCGGTGATCGCTCATCTCTGGGACTTCCCGTGAACAATCCTTCAGTACGGATTGAACGTGATCTGTAAACGAGTTGATGCCGGCCGCCGTGTCTGTGACTGAGACTGTGGTCGGGAATGGCTTTCAGGTGAGGTGAAGTGTCGGATTTCAGTTTTTCACTGACTTTCCTCTAATCGGTAATCACTACTGAGGCCGGGGGTAGGCTGCGGTCAGAGGGACCCGAGCGAGGAACAAGGTGTATGAACACTGGCCGATGATCGGAGTTGATCTCGTGTAGCGTCTCAATAGAATGTAACCTAAGGTTAATATTCTTGAGCAACGCTATATCGAGCACGTCGGAACGAGAGCTGACAGTGGTGGAGTAATGTTTGTGCTCCATAGGAGCTACCGGGTCATAGTTAATGGTGGCAGCAAGGTCGAATATTATTCTCCCTCTGGGATTGGTCTTCGTGCTATTCCAGGCAGGGTGCTTGGCGTTGAGGTCACCCGCTATTATAACGGAGTCACTCAAGCCAAAGAGGACTGAGAGGTCTTTGATAATGGAAGAGGGATCTTCCGACGTATTAGAGGGGGGCATGTAGGCTGAGATGATGTGGACCGGTTGATGACCGGTCATGGCAAGCCGACAGATTGAAACCTCGAGAAGAGACTCTAGTGGTGGGGGGTCTAAGGGGATGCAGTGCAGTTCCTTCCTGTACTAAATAAGCGTACCGCCCTTGTGACAACGTGACCGATCATTGCGTACTATATAGTAGTTAGCAATTTTGGGGTCGCGGAGATTTGGTTTGAGGAATGTCTCCTGAATGAGGAAGACATCAATTTTGTAGTCGCGGAGGAAGGTGGCTGTTTCGTCACGCTGACTTCTAAATGCCATTTGCGTTAAAGAACCCTATTCTTAGGGATCTGGGTAGGGCACGCGATAAGACCGTGTTATCCATTATTTAATTGAAGTTGAGGGATCGGAGGGCATTTTCAATTACCCTGAAGGCGTCAAAGATGACCTGTATAGTTTTCTCCTTTGAAGCCTCGGGAGCGGGGTGTGAGGGAGGGAGAGGGGTGGGTATTTCAACCTGGGCCTTTGGGCAGGGGGCAGGGGTGTCTGATAGTCCAGGAGTTGGGCTAGCTTGGAGCGCTGGGAACGCGCGCTGGTGGTTGAGACTATTCCAAGGGGAAGGCCTCTGCGGGCTAAGCCTGTCGGGTAGCTGTGCGGAAGGAATCTTTACACAGGGAGATTCACGCTGTTGGCGGCCGCTTGCGCGTTTCGCTAACTTGTGCGAGGAAGTTTTGGGGGCTTTAGGGCAACCCCGGCAGTTAGCCGGGTGACCCGACTGGCCGCAGAGCACACAGCTAGGTGGCTCGGTACAAAGGGATCTGTCCTTAGGACGTTACCTAGGCACTTTACACACCTGTGCGGTGCGAAGCAGTAGGCCTGGCTGTGCCCATATAGCTGGCAACGGTGACATTGCCCAACTATGTTAGGACGGTGCGGTTTCTCGATGGAGATACCGGAAAGAGAACACGCTGACTTGACTTTAAAGATGGGGTGATGAACCTCAACGGGGTCACAGACGACCAGTACCATGTCGTACTGTTCGCCTCCTCTCGCCTTGTGAAGGCGGTGGACAGCCGTAACTGGGACGGCTTGGAGGAGGAGGTCATTTAAGATCTCCTCAGAAGGTATCTCCTTCGGGATTCGCCTTATCACCACACGGGTGGGCTTTTCCTCCGGGAGTGAATACGTGTGGAAGGCTACCTTCCTACACCTAAGTTGACGGATCAGGTCCCTGAAGTCTGAGGACGTGGGGACGGTGACTTTAATGCCTTGTTGGCAAGATCTGGCGCTAGTGTATTGGATCTTTTGATACATACACATCTTGGACACTTCGGTTTATTTCCCCTTCTCTTGGAAAGAAGCCGTGTTGTTAGCCGTGGTGGCCATGATTATAGGGCTGGCCGGGCGGCTGACAGGAGCCGCTGCTGACGTAGCCGAGACTAGAGAAGGAGGGCGCGATACCCCCGGTGAGGGGGTGAGGCGGTCAACGGCCTTCTTGACCTCATTGGCCTGAGTCTGTCCTTGACGTCCTTTTTTCCTTTTACCCTTCCCCACTACTTGATAATCGTCCTCTGAGGACGAGGGGGAGGAGGAGTCGGAGGCACTGGCTGCCTCTTTATCCGACATTGGTGAGGGAGTAGTTTGTGCCAGCACAGAAGGCTGGGACTTATAGCATGCCAAGGAAGGCGGCATACCCGAATCGGTGGGGGAGGGGTGAGAGCGGGCTCTCAAGCGCGTCGCTGAAGTCAGCGACGGCTAATGGGCGCTGCAACGCAGCGAGGTCCTTCCCGTACTTGTTATTGAAGTAGGGGTCGGTTCGGAAAATATCGAGAATGATTTGAAATTATATATAGATAATTATATATAGATAGCATATTTTCTTCTATCGTATTATGCTATTACTATATTAAATTAAGTAAGATATATTGGTGAAAAAATCATTTTAATTCTTTAATATTTCACATTATTTGAACTTTAATTTCTTGTAGAAAGATACCTAAATCCAAAAATCTTCGTCATTAACTATTTTCCTTAGGATCTTAGCAATTGGTTAAAAATAAAAACTAATTAGGTTTGCCAGTGGTTTCCTATAATAAGAGCTGCGAAACTGACGCTGAAAGGAAAATTAAGAAAACCTCTGTTGAGTTATCTTGATAGAATTTACCAATACTCTATTAATTGAAATATTTTTTACTACAACTATTGAGACGGAGTTTCGTCGCGGCACTCGTGCGAGCGGGTCGTGTAATAGTTGTTTACGTCGACTGAGTGCTCTGACCACTGATAAGCAATTACGTACGAACTTAGAAAGGTGAGGCACGTGGCCGGCCGGCCGGCTACCTACTCGCAGCCGCCGATGCGACGTGTTTACGCGTACAATGAGTGACACTAATGAGACTAGTAATGAAATAAATAATGACCCCATGAATGAGATTTCTACCGTGAATGAAGATTTAGACATTATAGAAAGTGCCAGTGTTATAACCAATAAAAGAATGAGGGACAGCAGTGATGAAGAATGGACAGAAGTAAAACGAAAAGACAAAAAACTGAAGGAAACGGAGAAGATAGAAATATACATATCTAGTAATGAAAAACTGCCTAAACAATTTAGTCTCGCTAAGTTGTTTAGAGATCAGAATATTAAAGATATTAGCAGAGTGAAGTTTCTCAATCCCTATCGAGTTCGTATAGAATTGATGAGCGAAATTAGCGCTGAGAAATTAGAAAAATGTGAATTATTTATCGGTATGGGATGGAATATTCACAGAGCAATGGAAAAGAATTTGTCGTACGGAGTAATACGAGATGTTGACTTGGAAATGTCAGAGGAAAACATTTTGGAGAGTATATTTTGTCCTGAACCGACTAAGCTATTATCTGTACATCGGTTGAACCGCAAGAATTTTGAGGAAGATGGGTGGTCACCCAGTGAAGCGGTTCGTATTTGTTTTAAAGGTCCGTACTTACCACCCTATGTTTTTACTCATGGTTTGAGAATAAAGGTAGAACCGTATGTATTTCCAGTGTCGCAATGTTCCCGGTGCTGGAAATATGGACATATACTTAAAAAATGTCCTAGTACTAAAGTGGTGTGTCCCAAATGCGGAAAAAACCATGTCAATTGCGAAACCACTAACATGATATGTGTTAACTGCAATGGTGGACATATTTCCCTCTCAAAAACATGTCCAATCTTTTTAAAGGAAAAAAGACTAAGAGAACTTATGTCCGAGTTTAACTGCACTTATAGAAAGGCCTTGACTATTTATGTCCCTAAAGACGTACCGACGCTCAATGAAGTGAATATAGAAAGAAAGGACACTAATATTAAGCCTGCATTCCAAGTCGTGGATATAGTTTCTACTCCAACTACTAGTAGTCCGAGCTATGCTGATGTGACAACTAAAGCACAATTTCACAAACAGAAACATAAATTAGACTATAACCAGAAGCAGAAGAGAGAAGAGAAATTAGACCTGGAGTTTATGGAGTGGAGTAAAACGGAAGTAGAAGAAGATAATGAAGCTGAGATAAAAAGCTCGAATGAAACAGAAGTAAAACAGAGAAATGTCAGTTTCAAAGAATTATTACAGAGATTACAAGAGATAATATTCATGAAAGGAAGCACTATACAAATGATTCTTAAAGGAGTAATTAAAACTTGCATTGAGTGGTTAATTTTAGTTGTAGTTGACAATGTGGCAGATTGGCCTGTACTTAAATTAATTATTGACTATTTCTCAAGTGGCAGATAACTACACAAGTATTGTTAAACTAAATATTATCCAATGGAATGCACAAAGCATCAGACCAAAGTTATGTGATTTTGAGAATTTGTTAATACAAGACAAGATTCACATTGCCGTATTAAGCGAGACATGGTTACAACCAGATAATTTTTTTAAAGTTAAAGATTACAATGTTTTTCGCAAAGATAGACAAGATTCATACGGAGGCGTAGCAATACTCACACACAAGTCAATTAAATCGCAAATTGGCCAAGACTTACAAAATTCTAATTCGGGGATAGAAAGTATACATGTTAAAGTGTATAACTGTAATCAAATTGAAAGCGTTATATCTATTTACTGTCCACCTTCTATAAATACTAGTCAGTCAGACTGGGATCAATTATTTTCACAGGTAAACAGTAAAACCCTACTTTTAGGTGACTTTAATGGACACCATACCAATTGGTCCAATAAAGTAGACCGGAGAGGTAATCAAATCTTTGATGCACTTATTGGTAGTAGCTTTGTTTCATTAAACAGTGGCGAACACACGCGTATTAAGCTAGTCAATGATGTTCTGCAACAGTCGTCCCCCGACATTTCGTTAGTATCGTCCGATATAAGCCTAAGCTTAAACTGGAAAGTGTTGAATGAGACTTTGGGAAGCGATCATTGTGTTATTAAAATCGCAACATACGAGTACTTTATACCTAGTAATGTTTACATATCTCGCCGAAATTATAAAAAGGCTGACTGGGTAGGATACCAAAAACTTTTAAATGAACTTTTCGATGAATTTATGTTACCAAATGACCTACAAAAAAGATACGATTTATTCATAGACTATTTAGACATGGCAGCAGACCTTTTTATACCATATAGTAAAATTAATATGAACCCAGAAAGAAATTTTACACCAAAACCTTACTGGTGTCCTAGCCTCTCGAAGGCTGTAGCAGAGCGCCGTTTAGCACTTTCCAAGTTTCGTGGCAATCCAACACCAGATAACCTTACAAACCTACAAAGTAAAATCAGTGAGGCCCAACGAAATATACGGTGTTCTAGAAATAAGTCATTTCAGAGCTTTTGTTCTACTCTCGATCAAACTTCAACACATAGTGAGCTGTGGCGTAAAATGAGATGGGTTAAGGGATATAACGCACCAAAATCCCATGTGGACAATACTAAAGCCAGCGAATTACTTTGTAGTTTAGCCCCAGACTTCGTGTCACGCAACATCCCTTTACTTAAATCGGACAATCCAAAACTTGAGGTTCCTATTACAATCCAAGAACTTACTAAATGCCTAAAAAGTAAAGACACAGCCCCCGGTTGTGACAAAATCACATATTCTATGATAAGGCACTTACCTGAGAACGCGAAAGAAATTCTACTCAATTTATTCAATTCATTTTACAGTTACTCGTTTGTACCTAAACAATGGCGCGATATAGTGGTGGTGCCGATCCCCAAACCAGGACGAGACCCTTGTTTAGCCTCTTCTCTTCGCCCGATATCTATGATCTCGTGTGTATGCAAAACTTTCCATAACATTCTACTCAATAGACTAGAGTGGTTAATAGAAAAGAACCGTATTTTAGACCAGAATAATACAGGATTCAGAAAGTGCCGATCAACATTGAATAATCTCACTAGTTTAGTGTCGAGAATTCAAACGGGTTTTTCTGAAAAACAAATGACTGTATGCTGTTTTATTGATCTGGACAATGCATATAACAATGTGGATATACATCATTTAATACGTGTAATAGATGACTTAGGTGTAGGACGAAAAATTTGCAGCTATCTTTGGAACTTTTTAGAGGCAAGAAATTTAAAAATTATAGATAACTCACTATGCAGAACTACTTCTCGTGGCCTGGCACAGGGTGACCCTTTATCGCCATTGTTGTTTAATATAGCTACTGTCAATATTGGTAAAAAGATAAATAACGTTTTTATTTCACAGTTTGCAGACGATTTTGTTCTATATTTTACTACCAATAACATTTTAGAGGCGACCCATAAACTACAAATTGCTTTGAATTTATTCAACAAATTAGTGCAAGATATTGGTTTAAATGTTTCAACAAGTAAAAGTAAAATTTGTGTATACAAAAATGGCTTTAGGAAAGATACTATTGATATTAAAATAAATAAAAAAACCCTCCAAGTAGTTGAGAATTATAAATATTTGGGTTTGTGGTTAGATCGATCTCTAAGATGGTCGAAACATATTAATGAGTTACAAGAGAAATCATCAAAATTTTTGAATGTATTTAAAATACTAACTGGGCCATGTTGGGGAATCCATCCCACTCATTTGCGACGCTTATACATTGCCATTATACGCAGTAGAATAGATTATGCCAGTTTTTTATATGATAATAGTTGCCAAACACATCTAAATAAATTAACTAAAATTCAAAACCAATGTTTGAGGGTCATTGGAGGTTTTATCAAAAGTACACCCATACATGTGATGGAATGCGAACTCCATCTGCAGCCGCTACATGTTCGCAGATATTACTTAGCCGGTAAGTTTTTTTTGAAACTCAAATCTTTCGTAAATGGAGACACGTATGAAATTGTTACCAATCTTAATACGTGTTGCCAAGGTACTCATTGGAGACGTAAAAAGAAACCACTTATAGCTCAAACGTCTGAAACATTAAATAACATATCTGTCTACTGCAATGATGAATTAGGAATGTTTTCGCTTAACACATGGATAAGCGGTGTGAACTTGTCTTGTACAATTAAACCACAAATTAAAGAGATTACCGAAGCAAAGAAATCGTATAATCATACTCAACTTCGAACTATTTGTAGTAAGAATTTTAGCAGAAGTTATTCTGGTTACTACAAGATTTATACGGATGGATCAAAAGTCCGAGCTAATGTTGGAGCCGCGTTTTACGACCCTCAAATTAATACTGCCTATAAGTTTAAATTAAATTCAAAAATTTCGGTCATGCATTCCGAGTTAATTGCTATCTTTGAAGCTATTTCATACCTTGACTCGGTGAATTTTCAGGATTCCGTAATATATTCTGACTGTAAAAGCGCACTCCAACACTTGGTAAGGTGTATAGGAAATTTTAGTGGCTATCCGGTTGCATACAAAATAATTGATCAAATTAGTCGACTTAGAGATAAAGACAAAAATATTGTTTTACAGTGGTTGCCTTCCCATATCGGTATTGAAGAAAACGAAAAAGTAGATAATTTAGCCAAAGAAGCGTGCTTTGAAGGTGTTCCGTTAGCATATATTCCTTACTGGACTGATATGTTAAGTGAAGTAAAATTAAAATGTTATGAGGTTTGGAAGGAATACTTCAACGAGAAGTCATTGACCAAAGGTATTTGGTATCGAACGATGCAGCCGACTATCCACAACTATCCCTGGTTTGATAATGCCGATATGAGTAGGCAAGAAATCGTGACAAGTTTGAGACTTCGCTCCGGACACATCCCATTGAATAGTTTTGCTGCATTGATGGGCAAAGTTACGTCACCAAACTGCACGGAATGTGATATGGTCGAAGACGTTTTCCACATCATGGTGGAGTGTGTCCGGAACGAGGCTGAAAGGAAACTGATTGAATTCCAATTTAATATAAATGTTCGGGAATTAGGCACATGTAACATGATTCTAACCTTTCCAACCTCTAAAGCTGCTAGAATTATATACAAATTAGTTAATTTAGGGATTAAACGTAGATTGTAAGTTTTCATGTATTACAGTGTTCCTATGAGGGTGACATATTCACAATGTGAATAAACCCTCTTTAATAAATAAAGAAAAAAAAAACTACTTATTGAGACAACGAAATTTCCTAAAGTTATTAGTAATTATCATTTTTTTAAGATAAAGGGTTGATGGTATTAAAGGGTTTGAAAAGTACTGTTTTGGAGTCAAACAGCGCATGGACGGCGTGAACGCTCTTAACAAGAGCTGTGATTTTAAAATGATTTTAAAAACTACTAAGTTGTTGCTCTAAATGGTGTTTTACTGATTATGTAAGGATTACCGAAAAAAGTGCATTAAAATATTAAAATAATGTAATTTTTGTTGATTATTTGTAGTTTTGATAGAGATCTGTAAAGATTTACAGTTTGTTATTTCCATATTATTATATACTTATACTCGTTGTTTTTGTTATATGATTTTGCATGAAAAACAAGTACAACATTAAAAGAAATTATTCGAATTTATGCCTTTTATTCAATACACAACGATCGTCAATTCTTATCTTAATATTTATGTGTTATTTCTTATATTCACTATCGTGTGCGGCAACATGGGCAATATTGCCGGTAAAATACCTCTAGCCCCTCTGCCTCTAGGCCTCTGGTAATGGCCTCTAGCACCTCTCTATGCTATGCTATCTAGCCCTTGCTGTCCTCGCTGTAAAGGCCTCGACCTACGGCCTCGGCCTTTATCTCAGCTCGTCCATCAAGTGCTGCACGCTGACCGCGCTGTGTCGGCCTGGAGCAGCGCTACGCTGCGCTGTCGGCCATCATCAGCACGACCAGCAAAGTAGTCATTATAGACCGCGGCAGTAATGTACTATAAATAATTGTTTCTTATTATTTCACATAATTAATGTAACTATTATGTTGCGTTATTTAATTATTTCGTTCATCGACGTCAACTAAAACCTGCGCAGCGAAAACTCTTTGGTAAGTTTTCATGCAAATTTGTTATGTAAGGTTCCAAATTCAAATCACATTATTTCCCAGCGGACAGTAATGAAATTCAGTACAATATTACTGCCCTAGGGCATTAATGACTTGCTTTACTTTAGGTGTGCATGACATTTAATTTGAAATTAAAGAAAACAAACTCGTTTACAAGGTAAATATTATATTTTTGTATGTATAATAACTTAAATAAATTCACAATTTAACGAAACAGGCAAGGTATGTATGCATTAATTCATTCACTTATTCAGCATTCGTTAATTCATTTAAAGTGGGAATTTCTAGAACTAAGAACGTATATTCAATGCAATCGATACTACTGCCCTAAATTAGATCTACTTACAGACCCTGCACATTTAATTTCTTATTATCTATATAATTTTATATTTTGTAGTTCAATCGTCATTTTTAGTAGTCGGTAGTACCATTTGTGGGAGGTGCCCATGTTGTACCATTGGTTGAGGGTGGCCATGTTGTACCATTGGTTGGTGGTGTCAAAGTTGTACCGTTGGTTGGGGGTGCCCATGTCGTACTATTGATGGGTGCCCAAGTTGTACCATTGGTTGGTGGACGCCATGTGGTAACATTAATTGGAGGTGCCCAAGTTGTACCGTTGGTTGGGGGTGCCCAAGTTGTTCCGTTGGTTGGGGGTGCCCATGTCGTACTATTGATGGGTGCCCAAGTTGTACCATTGGTTGGTGGATGCCATGTGGTAACATTAATTGGAGGTGCCCAAGTTGTACCGTTGGTTTGGGGTGACCAAGTTGTTCCGTTGGTTGGGGGTGCCCATGTGACCGTAATGGGGGCCCAAGTGGTGCTATTTGTTGCGGGACGCCATGTGGTTATGTTGACTGGTGGTGCCCAAGTCGTACTATTGATTGGTGCCCAAGTTGTACCGTTCGTTGGAGGACGCCATGTGGTAACATTAATTGGAGGTGCCCAAGTTGTACCGTTGGTTGGGGGTGCCCAAGTTGTTCCGTTGGTTGGGGGTGCCCATGTCGTACTATTGATGGGTGCCCAAGTTGTACCATTGGTTGGTGGACGCCATGTGGTAACATTAATTGGAGGTGCCCAAGTTGTACCGTTGGTTGGGGGTGCCCAAGTTGTTCCGTTGGTTGGGGGTGCCCATGTCGTACTATTGATGGGTGCCCAAGTTGTACCATTGGTTGGTGGACGCCATGTGGTAACATTAATTGGAGGTGCCCAAGTTGTACCGTTGGTTGGGGGTGCCCAAGTTGTTCCGTTGGTTGGGGGTGCCCATGTCGTACTATTGATGGGTGCCCAAGTTGTACCATTGGTTGGTGGATGCCATGTGGTAACATTAATTGGAGGTGCCCAAGTTGTACCGTTGGTTTGGGGTGACCAAGTTGTTCCGTTGGTTGGGGGTGCCCATGTGACCGTAATGGGGGCCCAAGTGGTGCTATTTGTTGCGGGACGCCATGTGGTTATGTTGACTGGTGGTGCCCAAGTCGTACTATTGATTGGTGCCCAAGTTGTACCGTTCGTTGGAGGACGCCATGTGGTAACATTAATTGGAGGTGCCCAAGTTGTACCGTTGGTTGGGGGTGCCCAAGTTGTTCCGTTGGTTGGGGGTGCCCATGTCGTACTATTGATGGGTGCCCAAGTTGTACCATTGGTTGGTGGACGCCATGTGGTAACATTAATTGGAGGTGCCCAAGTTGTACCGTTGGTTGGGGGTGCCCAAGTTGTTCCGTTGGTTGGGGGTGCCCATGTCGTACTATTGATGGGTGCCCAAGTTGTACCATTGGTTGGTGGACGCCATGTGGTAACATTAATTGGAGGTGCCCAAGTTGTACCGTTGGTTTGGGGTGACCAAGTTGTTCCGTTGGTTGGGGGTGCCCATGTGACCGTAATGGGGGCCCAATTGGTGCTATTTGTTGCGGGACGCCATGTGGTTATGTTGACTGGTGGTGCCCAAGTCGTACTATTGATTGGTGCCCACGTTGTACCGTTCGTTGGAGGACGCCATGTGGTAACATTAATTGGAGGTGCCCAAGTTGTACCGTTGGTTGGGGGTGCCCAAGTTGTTCCGTTGGTTGGGGGTGCCCATGTCGTACTATTGATGGGTGCCCAAGTTGTACCATTGGTTGGTGGACGCCATGTGGTAACATTAATTGGAGGTGCCCAAGTTGTACCGTTGGTTGGGGGTGCCCAAGTTGTTCCGTTGGTTGGGGGTGCCCATGTCGTACTATTGATGGGTGCCCAAGTTGTACCATTGGTTGGTGGACGCCATGTGGTAACATTAATTGGAGGTGTCCAAGTTGTACCGTTGGTTTGGGGTGCCCATGTTGTTCCGTTGGTTGGAGGAGCCCATGTTACCGTAATGGGGACCCAAGTTGTACCATTGGTTGGTGGACGCCATGTGGTAACATTAATTGGAGGTGCCCAAGTTGTACCGTTGGTTGGGGGTGCCCAAGTTGTTCCGTTGGTTGGGGGTGCCCATGTCGTACTATTGATGGGTGCCCAAGTTGTACCATTGGTTGGTGGACGCCATGTGGTAACATTAATTGGAGGTGCCCAAGTTGTACCGTTGGTTGGGGGTGCCCAAGTTGTTCCGTTGGTTGGGGGTGCCCATGTCGTACTATTGATGGGTGCCCAAGTTGTACCATTGGTTGGTGGACGCCATGTGGTAACATTAATTGGAGGTGCCCAAGTTGTACCGTCGGTTGGGGGTGCCCAAGTTGTTCCGTTGGTTGGGGGTGCCCATGTGACCGTAATGGGGGCCCAAGTGGTGCTATTTGTTGCGGGACGCCATGTGGTTATGTTGACTGGTGGTGCCCAAGTCGTACTATTGATTGGTGCCCAAGTTGTACCGTTCGTTGGAGGACGCCATGTGGTAACATTAATTGGAGGTGCCCAAGTTGTACCGTTGGTTGGGGGTGCCCAAGTTGTTCCGTTGGTTGGGGGTGCCCATGTCGTACTATTGATGGGTGCCCAAGTTGTACCATTGGTTGGTGGACGCCATGTGGTAACATTAATTGGAGGTGCCCAAGTTGTACCGTTGGTTTGGGGTGACCAAGTTGTTCCGTTGGTTGGGGGTGCCCATGTGACCGTAATGGGGGCCCAAGTGGTGCCATTTGTTGCGGGACGCCATGTGGTTACGTTGACTGGTGGTGCCCAAGTCGTACTATTGATGGGTGCCCAAGTTGTACCGTTCGTTGGAGGACGCCATGTGGTAACATTAATTGGAGGTGCCCAAGTTGTACCGTTGGTTGGGGGTGCCCAAGTTGTTCCGTTGGTTGGGGGTGCCCATGTCGTACTATTGATGGGTGCCCAAGTTGTACCATTGGTTGATGGACGCCATGTGGTAACATTAATTGGAGGTGCCCAAGTTGTACCGTTGGTTGGGGGTGCCCATGTGTTCTTGGTGGGTGGAGGTGCCCATGTTGGTTCAGGACTGGTATAGCTATCCGCTCGCCATGAGACGACACGCGAAGTGTCCCTCGGGTGGAACCTGGGAATAATTACAGTTTATTCTATTAGTGGGTAATATACACAAACATTATGTATGTACTTACATTATATTACTATACAACTAACAATGTATGCTCACTATGTACTTTCATGGGGCGCATCTACGAGTGATCCGTGATGAGGCTCCTAGCATGGAGATAGAAAAATAAGAAAGCTTCAGCCTTTAGAATATTTGGGATGCTGTAGAACGAAATATTAGCTTTTATTGGAACGAAGTTCCTTATCGCGCGTTGTGAAAGGGGGCTAGACGGAAAAAATTCTTACGAAAAGTTGTCACGACACTTTTTGCTATAGTAAGCTATTGTAAGCTGTGCGGCGTCGCATGTTTCTCTGTCTGTCTCTCTCTCTCTTATAGAAAGCAAGCCAGATATTTTCATTTCTATTTCGCATTGAACAGTGTGGTGTTCAATGCGAAATATGTATTAATATATATGTATATTAATTATATTTGTTAATAATAAAAAAAATATTATTATAACTTAAAAAATTAAATTTTAATACAATTCCTTCACTAATTAATCGAAAGGAACTTCGTTCCATCCGGGTGTCCCTTGAAACCTCTCAAGTTTTTTTTATTTTATTTTATGGGACTTGTTTAAATGAAAAAAAATGTTGAGTGGTTAACTTATTTTGTTAGGTATTTTAAGAATGACGGGAACGGATAACGCCCGAGCGAGCGAAGAGAGCTCGAACAATTTAGCACCCCGCACTGGATAGATTGGTCACAGTAATATATCACTGTGGTCAAAAGAAAAGAAAACTCTCATAAGAGTTTACTTTTTCATATCAGAAGGGTGCCAGTTGTGTGATTGTGTCCATGCAATGCATTACTAGGCTAAATTCAATAAGTTCCTTAGGTGCTTACCTAAATGAATACATAGTTACATAATAATAGGGGTTTAAGTATGAAATTGCCGTTTTATAGTAATACATGCTTTGAATTGACATTAAACCTTCATGGTGTGAGATATTCGAGTGAAACTTTTTTTACATTTATAGCTGTGACATTTTTCTTATATAAAATGTGCAAAATTCGATTTTCGAATTCCAATTGGTTTTTTTTTTATTCAGCGTAGACGGAAAAGATCGATACTTCGAAAATCCGAGTAATGTTTTGAATACGAGTTCCGACGCGGAACTAGCGCGGCAGAAACGGCTCGCAATATCAATGCTGCGTTTGGAGAGGAGACCGCTAATGAACGCACCGCGCGTTTTTGGTTAAAACGATTTCGTAATGGAAACTTCGACTTGAAGAACGAACCACGTGGTAGACCGCCCACACAGGTGTGAATAACGCGGAATTGAAGGAGATGGTGGAAGCCGATCCGAGTCAAACTACCCAGGAATTAGCAGCATGGTTTAACGTTACCTTACCTACAATATTGACTCATTTGCATCAAATCAAAAAGATAAAAAAAAATATGAAAAATGGGTGCCTCATGATTTTACTGATCTGCAGAAAGAAACGCTCTGCCTTGTTGAATCGGTACAGAAATGAACGAATATTGGATCGTATTGTGACATGTGACGAAAAGTGGATTCTTTACGATAACCGTAAGTGAAAAATACAATGGTTGACCCCAGGTCAAACGCCGCAACAATGCCCTAAACCAAAGCTTACCAATAAAAAGGTAATGGTAACTGTTTGGTGGTCTCTTTATGGTGGTATTCACTATAGCTTTCTCAGGTCTGGTCAAGCAATATCAGCAGATGTTTACTGTGCCGAACTTCGAACAATGATGGCGAAACTGGCAGTGCAACAGCCCCGACTCGTGAATCGATCTTCACTATTATTGATCGATCTTCGCCAGACCTTTTTTTCTTTTCTTTTCACGATGTGGACATCCTCAATGGATGTCCTCCGCTCTGGGGAGAGCGGAGGGGTCTGTCAGACTCGTACTGACTAAAACCACACCGGTGTTGCCTCGCACACTTGCGTCGGGAGGCAGCGGGAACTAATGCGACTTCCGCTGCCCCGGACTAGTGCCGGCCCGCTCGTGCCTCGTCCCGGGGGGGAGTGAGGTGTACAAAACTCCCCCCGTTACGTCATAGACAGGCGCGCGTGGAATACTACGCGCCACTGTCTCGGGTCCAGTGTGATGGATACTCGCGAGACCTTGCTCCAACTGACTACCATTTTTTTCGTGATTTAGACAATTTTCTACGTGGTAAAAAAATTTCTTCCCAGGAGGCAGTACAAAATGCTTTCACACAGTTTGTCGAATTTAGATCCCCAGAGTTCTATCGCAAAGGCATAAATGAACTTCCGATTAGATGGCAGCAATGTATAGACAATGAGGGTAAATATTTTGATTCATAGATCATATCTCTTTCTGCAAAGTGGTTTTAAAAAACACTTTTACACGTCACATCATGTTATGTTTTAAAGCTAGACGGGGCCGGTGTTTCGTATCTGAGAAGAAACAGCCGAAACAAATTCAGAGATCACTGTCTCTTTTAAAGTCCAGACATTGGTCAAATCATGTGATTAAATAAATATGTTACATCTTGGAAAAAAACGAGTTTTAATTTTGCAGTAAAAGTCGGCAATTTCATACTTTAACCCCTAATAAAACTGAATTGTAATTTTCGTATAAAAACCATTTAGTTACAGAATCTGTCTTGGAATATGTGAAGCATGAAGTTTCGCAACGGATAAAAAAGTAAATAAGTAATTAACAAAGCGGATAGCGAGGAGAACTTACTTCAGGTTTCCTTCGTAGGTCTGTTCAGCGACGACGCTGATTAGAAGACAGCAGCACACGAGAAGCTTATTCATGATTCGGCGGCCGAGGGACTTGCTCTGTGCAGTACGGCTCAGCTCCCTACTAGTTATACTGCACGCAAGAACCGCCTCTTTGATAAGCGCTGATACGTCCGAAATCAAATCATCGCTAATCAGAGATAACATTAGGTAATTATCATGTTTTTCCAATACCTAGATCCTATTAAGCATGTTTGTGTCATTGTCTCGTTGTCGTTTCATTCCGGAATCGGCGCAACTGTGTTCGCGAGTAGATACTCTCCCTCAGTTAGCTCTTATCGTTTATTTGTATCACGAATTTAGGTTTTCCTTGGTAGGTACTTGTTTGTTATGTAAAATGGAAGGATCACGCTTACTACCCTCTGGCAGCTGTAGCATCTTTCTGCATCCCTCCATTGTAGTCATAATTATAATTAATTCAAATTAGGCTGATGATATACAGATATACAATACATATAATATAAATGCAGATATACCTAAGGCCTGTTTGCAAAAATTTTACAATTTGTATGGACTTGTTGATTTTCCCAAGTAAGTTAACTTAATTATCACCATTCCTCTTCCTCTTCTTCTTCTTTAATGTACTGGAGGCCCTGAGCACTTTATTGCGATGGTGGGTACCATAATATGGAGAATTTAGGATGCAAGAGCGAGAAGGAGAAGCTACACAATATTGTAAGACACCGTTTGCAATGTTTCGTTAGGTTTTCTTTTGCTAGATAATAACGTAGCTGGCACCCCGACCCAATATGCATCTAAGGTTTGTTGCAACTAGAGCATAAAAATGCTCAGTCCAACCCAACGTGCCGGTCCTAATTCAGAAGGAAAATACAGCTTTAACTAGGATAGGATAGGTTCGAATCACAGAGTGGTTAGAATACACCAGATAGAGACAGATCTAACGTGATTGGATCGACTAGGACCCGGCGGCGCATTAAGTCAAACAGCTAGTACAGAAGACGTGAATCGATAAAACTGTACTACCTACCCAGTTTCATTAAAATACTACCTTGGCAGAATAAAACGTTGTTTTCTGGTCACTCACGTGATAAAAATGGGCACTGTGGCTCCATTTTAAAAACCTTATGAGACAAAGAAGCCGTTCCTCTAATTTGTACGACAAGAGCAATACGTTTATTTTGAAAAAAAAAGGTAAGTTTAAAGAAATTTTCAGAACTTGACTTTTACGACGCGCGGCGCTTAATTTCCAAAGGTAGATATTAAGACCAGGATATTCAGAATCGCTCCCTTCTGGCTATCTCTCTCGCCTCGGTTATGATGGCCTAACAAAAGTAAACCTACGGAGTGACGGCTATGGTCCATTTTTGTGTGTTACGAACTTCGGGGTACTCAGTCCTGTTTGAATGTTAAGTCCATGGTTAAACGTCATCCATGTCAGCGCATTATGTCATATAGACTTGTCAGTGGTTATCAACGAAAATCTGCTTTTTAGATAAAAATCATAAATTTAATAATATTGTTTAGTTGTCTTGTGTGCTGTGAACGTGAATAAGAAAAACCGCCCCCTATAAGGACCCACTGACCAGAACCATTTCGAAAAAAAACTGTTCCGATAGATAATGGACTTCATTGTTACAACCTACCGCTCCTTATGAAGATGCGGTCTTATTCAAAATTTGTATTGGTCTTATCCTTATTTGCTTGTGAAGTTGGCTTGAAACGAAAACAGTAACGTGAACGTGAACTACGACGATCGTTCCCTTGAGAGGGAAAGGGCAACCAATGGGATGTATCGATGCGTCTTAGAAACCACTCTATGGAGCAAGAATGGAGCTGGTTGAAAGAATTCCAGGATTTCGATTATGGACTGGTGTTCGGGTCGTTAATCTATATTGCAAACTTTATTGTAAAGAATTCTGATTATAAACAGCTAATTTAAGCTATAATAGTTTTATTTCATCTTTGTTCTTGTAGGTCTAGTGGAATGGATGACTGTGTGTAAGAAGTTGTGAATGTTCAAAAGATGTCCCCAAGGGCGTCCGCTAAAACACGTGTCGCCCTAAATAGTGAAACTATATTGATTCTCAGTAACACTGCAACTGGTTAAAATCTAAAGCAACAATACAATACAGACACACACATTACTGTTAAGGAGGTGTTCATGGCTTAATTAGTTATCAATGTTATTCAGCACCATGTACAAGCAGCGTCATGTACAAGCGTACAAACAAACACACAGGTATAATGGCAAAAGTTTATTGATTCTCCAGCAATACAAGTAAATAAACAATAATCTACAGCAACAGTACAATTTACACAACATTGTTTAAGACACAGATCTAGATATATAAATGGTTATTAGGTATCAGTTTATCACACACTATGTTATTCGGCATAGTCATGCATGATGAGCTCCTTTATGCTCTTGCTTTGAATATCCATCCATTGCCTACATTTCGACTTTTAATTTGATAAACCTCAAGTGACGCCACTTTCGCGCACCATTGCCATCTGCGTTATCACTTCCAAACACTTTAATATTACATGCATTCGCCATCTGAATTCGGACAAAGGATGAATTACCCATAATACCCATGTACTAAAATCCTGACCTGGCGCACGTGGCGGGAACTCACTGAATGTGAGAATCACAAGATCGGTCGATGTGTCGATGCTTGGGAGATGCCTACGTCCAGCAGCAGACGTCTTCTGGCTGATATGATGATGATGATGCACTGAAATCGCTGAAAATGCAATCCAATCGACTAGTTGACTGAGCAGAGGTGTTTAGAACACTCCTGTCCACTGTCCTCTCCTGTCACGCCACGGCAATACAAACCTGCTGGTTGTTAAAATAAATGAACTATTTGATGTGACGTCATCAAATTTTTGCAGGAAGGAAACATCTTTACATCTCTCATTATTAGAGCTTGTTCTAGCTTTCGTTCCCTAAAACCATTAAAAGTTCTTTACTGTTCCCAGTGCGTAGCCACCTTGAGTATGTACGTTTCTCAAGTATGGAACCCTCAATATGAGATCTACAAATCTCGTATTGAGTCTGTTCAAAGGAAATTTTTGCGGTACTTGGACTTCAAGGCTAGGCAATTATCAGTCGACTATGAGCACCGTTGTAAGCGATATCATTTCTTACCGTTGGAAGTAAGACGTAATATCAGTGATATCTGTTTTTAGTGAACATCGCAAACTGCTCCGTCGATTGTCCTGAACTAATCGGCAAAATACTTCTTCGGACTAATTTAAAAAAACCTAAGAAAACGGCCGCTACTCCATGTAACATTCGCATCGACTAAGTACAGGCGCAACGCCTTCTGCATACGTAGTGTTATAGCTTTCAATAGTTCACCGTCACACCTGGAAATCGATTTATTTTACACCAACGCATATAAAATTAGAAACATTTTAAACAAGGAGTATTTTGGTGAAAACCATAAATAGCTTTTAATTCCGATTTTGATATTGCACGACTTGACATACCTAATATGTTTACATTGTTGTAGGGTCCACTAGTAGTAGGGTCTCATTGTCTTGTGAGGGCATAGGAGTCTTGGAGCTCACTCCGGATGCTCATTTAAACTAGTTAGTAAGACAACAGAAGATACCAGTAACATAAATGTTACGCTAACTGACAACACACAGGTACCTTCTTGCTCTCAAATAGCTAAATGTAAAAAAGGGGCTAAGCAGAATTCTATGCAATTATTTCACCAAAATATTCAAGGCTTCTCTTCAAAGCAATTAGAAATTGAATTGTTTCTAGAAAAAACTAAGTTTGAAATTGTTTGTTTCACTGAACATTGGTTAAAAGACTTTGAAATGCTAGTTAATTACGCAAATTACAGTGTGGGCAGTTGCTTTAACCGGAAATCTAAGATGCGTGGGGGTTCATTAATCTTAGTTAAAAATTGTATTAAATTTAAGTCTCGTAATGATATTGTTGATCTATCGGTTGAGCATAATATTGAACTGTCTTGTGTTGAGCTAGATAAGCATGTAATAGTGTGCGTTTACAGACCCCCAAATTATCAGAACTACTCTTTATTTGAGTCAGTAATGGAGGATGCTTTAGCAAAACTTGCAACTGGTAATAAATCACTAGTTATCTGTGGTGACTTTAATATTAATATTTTAGAGAAAAATTCAAATAGCAGTAGATTATTACATCTTTTTAAATCATTTAATTTGTTAAACGTGTTTTCGGAACCAACCCGAATTACTAAAAATACTGCTACATGTATTGATAATGTTTTTTGTTGTTGCGACTACTTAGATAAATCCATTGTAAATTACCTTCCTTCTGATCACAGCGGTCAAACCGTTGTTTTCGAGTCGTACACACCATTACAAAAAATCCAGATAAAATCTAGACAAATAACACCCAGCAATTTGAATAATTTTAATAATAACTTAATTAGTAATTTAGGCATTCCGGGATATATTTTAGAAAATGTAAATAAATTTTATGAGGAATTCTTTTCGGTAGTTTACACAGAGTTTAATAATACAATAAAAATTAAAACTAAATCTATTTGCCCAAAGTTTTTGTTCAGTGACTGGGCAACTAAGGGTATTAGGAAAAGTAGGGAGCGATTGTTTGAGCTGTACGGCCTTAAGCCTTATATCAACTCAGAAACTTTTAATAAATATGTAGCGACATACTCAAAAATTTTTAAAAACACTTGCAAGGTAGCTAAAGCCTTATTCATTAGCAACAAGATTAAATCCGCCGATAATAAAATAAAGACGGTTTGGAAAATTATCAATAGTGAAACTAATAGAAATAAAAAATATAATAATGATATCACACTAGAGACCTCACGTGGTCTTCTAAGCTCTAAAAACGAAGTTGCTCAAGAATTTGTAGATTTCTTTACCGGTATCCCACTTAAAACTACCGAAACCTTAAATTCCTCACCCTCGCTTTCTATTGATTTATTAAGAGCGAACGTTTCAGCCTGTCCGGTTGAGTTTCAATTCAAGCATATAAACCCCATAGCAGTCATTAAAGCCTTTAAGGAAATCAAAATCAAATTAACGGAAGATCTATGGGGAATGTCTATTAAAGTTTGTCAAGCTATTATTGAGACTATAGCACCGTACTTAGCCTTAATATTTAATTTGTGTGTAGACCAAGGAGTCTTCCCGGACCTTATGAAATACAGCAAGGTAATACCACTTTTCAAATCCGGGGACAGTAAAGATACGAATAATTATAGACCCGTATCCGTATTGCCGGTTTTCAGCAAGGTGTTTGAAAAGGTAATGCTTAATCAGATGCTTAACCACTTTAATACCAATAAGATCTTACATGAGAAACAGTATGGTTTCACCAAAGGACGTTGTACGACTGACGCCGGTGTCACATTATTAAAACACATATTCACTGCGTGGGAAGAGGCACAAGATGCCATAGGAATCTTCTGTGACCTCTCGAAAGCATTCGATTGCGTAAGCCACGAAACCCTACTCTTTAAACTTGAGCATTACGGTTTGGGGAAACTTGCACTCAGTTTAGTGAAATCGTATTTAAACGATAGACATCAGCAAGTACAAATAAATGGTGTCAATTCAATGGGTTTAAAAGTAAGGATGGGTGTACCACAAGGCTCTATATTGGGTCCTTTCCTCTTTCTAGTCTATATTAATGATCTACCCCATTTATTTAAAAACCAACCACAAATGGTGTTGTTTGCCGACGATACTTCTTTGATATTTAAAATAAACAGACGTGCCACAATTCTTGACGACGTAAATAGCGCCCTACTGCAAGTCCATAATTGGTTTACCGCGAATAATTTAGTATTAAATGGGAAAAAAACTAAGTGCATAAGATTTGCCCTACCAAATGTCAAAACTAGTGATTGTGACATAGTATTGAATCAAGAGAAACTAGAATTCGTCGATGAAACTGTTTTCTTAGGGATCACGCTCGACTCAAGGCTACAATGGGGTCCTCATTTAACATCTCTTGCAGGACGGCTGAGTTCAGCAGCATATGCTGTTAGGAAAATCCGTCAATTTACTGATGTAGATACCGCGAGGCTAGTCTATTTTAGTTATTTTCATAGTATTATGTCTTACGGTATTTTACTATGGGGACGGGCTGCAGACATCGAGTCTATATTTATTCTGCAGAAAAGAGCCATCAGAGCCATATATAATCTATGTAGGCGCGATTCTCTAAGAGAACTGTTTAAGGAAATTAACATCATGACAGTACCTTGCCAATACATCTATGAAAACATCATGTACGTTAGGAAAAATCTGCATTTATTTAGTAAAAGAGGCGACAGACACCACTATAATACTAGAACCAGGGACCATCTAGTTCAGCCAGGTTTCAGGCTAGCTAAAGTAGACTCATCTTTCATGGGGTACTGTTTAAAATGTTACAATAAAATTCCTCCCGGCATTCTACAACTGAATGAGACGAAATTTAAATCTTGTATAAAACGCACACTATGTAGGCAAGCATACTATAAGTTGGGAGATTACATTGATGATAAAAATGCTTGGCTCAATGCTGGTCCTGCTCCACAACCATAGGGGCAAACTAGTTGATTACTTTGTGAAGTTATTGTGGAAGCTGCAGAAGATTGTAAACATATCTTTGCATTGTATAGATTCAGTCTCTTAGTATTATATAATTGCATAGCACATGTGTGAGTTCTATGTACGATAAAGCTACCATTTACATCTTTTACTGACTCGAATTTGCCCTGGCGGTTGAGAAATGTCATGCTCACTCAAATGTCTCGCTGATGGTGGCGCGTGTGTCGGGTCGTTTAGTTCCCTCCAAAATGGTTGAGTTGAATGATGGCTGATCCATGCGTCATGTTCGTGAACGGGCGCTGTCAGTTGTGACTGGTCATCTCGCAGCTGCCATGGATTATTGTATTTTTGAATTGTTAATTTATCTTTTTTATTCTGGACGCTCTTACTCGCACGTCTTTCTACATCGTTCTCACATGTATGTTTAATCTCGACATGAATGATGTAACCGAGACTTTGTAACAACATAATGATTTAAAAGAGTGTCCATGGAGTTTCTTGCCCATTCTTCTCCATAGAGATCTACGCTTTCGAATGGGCAACTACAGTACTTTCACAAGTTATTATGCCCTGTGACTGGGACTGTAGCTTAGTTTATTTTTTTGTGTTTTGACATTCAAAAGTACCTGTAATGGTCTAATTGAAATAAATGCTTTGAGTTTGAGTTTGAGTTTGAGTTTGAGTTGAGTTTGTGCACCCGCGTGGCCTACCTGAAACAAATGACATTTTTTTTTCAGGATCAAAAATATATATTCGTATTCGTATATTCAATGAGAGAAAGTGAGAGCGCATATAATGATTGATTCTGAAAAAAAAAATGTCATTTGTTTCATGTAGGCCACGCGGGCGAAGCCGCGGGCAGAAGCTAATAGTTTAATAAATCGGTACCTATCTACCTACGCCGATTAGTCGGCAGACGTGAGTCGGTGTGATCCTGTTGTGTTTCACTTGTGAAGATAGCCGCATGGAACCATCTGATAACAATCACCGATAACGTAGACGTAACACTTACTTATACTTGTTTATAATTAACATAATGAAATTAATGAGTCATTCATTACATTCTATACGGACACAATAATTATCGCTGTCTAATATCTGACTGATTATGGCATTAACTCCTGCAGTGAACCTGGAACCATCTGCTGGAGAAATAGTTTCAACAATAACAATTGTTTACACACAAAAACAACATGACTACATCCAGTTCAGCTGCGACTGCAACATGCGTAGTGTGCTCACATACTACGAGTATAATAGTAAATTGAGCTTATCCCAGTTTCGATGATTGCTCTATAATTAAATCTCAATATATTCATTCTGTATAATCTGTACTGTGATTGAGAATCGCAGTGTCAGTGACTGGGTGGGGAGAGGGCCGTGTCACTTGAGCAGTAACTACGTGAAGATAACAGAAGGCTACCGCCCGCCAAGCCATACAAGACGTGGCATTCACTATCAAAAAACTTCTTATCAACGACTAACAGCAGGATTCACATAATCAAAGCTATTCGGAAGCTTATGATAATCTAACACATTGTAGACATAAACATAAACCATTGACATAAACATTATTGAGATCATTGCTATGCTCATAGAATGTCACTTTGTAAGCACAAGCCCTCTGACCTGCCCTGTTGCTGTAGTGGACCGCAGCAGCAGCGGGAACGTTTAACGTTACTGCGGAATACTCATGGTTTTTCCATTGAGATTTCCTCAGCAGCAGCCCAGAGTCTGGCTAACCCGGGCCACTATTACACTATTCCTCGCGCGCGAGTCCTATGCGAGTGGTCGCGGATGTGTGATTGCCCGATAATGTCCGTCGATACGATTAAGTGTGCGAACTGTAATGTGGTGATTTCGGAAGTCCTTGCGTTTATCTATACTAATATTATAAATGTGAAAGTTTGGATGGATGTTTGTTGCTCAATCACGCCAGAACGGCTGAACGGATCTGGATGAAATTTGGCACAGAGATAGATTATAGTTTGGAATAGCACATAGGCTACTTTTAATCCCGGTAGAACGACCCCTGGGTCAATTATCGAACTCCACGCGGGCGAAGCCGCTGGCATAAGCTAGTTCGTTATAAACATGACGTTATGGACAACGAAAGTCTCATAAGAATATGTGTGTCGGCGTTTTCTGAGGAGGAAGTCGACGAGGCAAAGAAATTGTTATGCAGCACGACAAAGATTGGTAAACGATTGAAGTCGAGGCGAAAAGACAAAAAACAAAAGGATTTAGAAGACATGATAGCGGTTTTCAAAACTATAGACCCCGATCAATTGCCGGTTTTTGTCGCCTACGAGCTACATAAACTGCCCCCTGTGTGTTTCGACCACGTAGACGTCACGAAAATACTAAAGGACCTGTTAATTTTGCGAGCGGAATTAAATGATATTAAAAACGATTCGGTTACCAAGAACGACCTAGAAGTGGCCCTAAAAGAGAATAATAAATAAATAAATAAATTCTTTATTTCGGACAACATAAGATCCACTGTGTTAGTAAATTTCTTATAAATGTTAGTAACTACACTATTTGCCTATTATCTAACCATTATTATTGAGTACGCTTCATGTGGATGACGAACAAGTGAAAAGAAAGTAAGTACCTACTTCACTCGTTCATCACCCCCACAAAACGTCTCAGAATAGGAGAGTAGATGTTCTCCGCCACTGTCCTCAGAATACTGTTGTCACTGTCCCTCAGTCTTGTTATTAAAGACGAGATTTTCTTTCGCATGACCGCATAAAAGTCGTCAGTACGATTCAGCGCAAACATCTCAGATGCGCTACAACAACGGGGCAGCCCCAACAGCATTCTGAAAACATTATTATATTGGATGCGCAGGGCCTCCAGCGATCTTTTGGTAAAGCTGACCCACAGACTTCCCGTGTACATACCCTGACAATAGGCTTTGAAAAGGGTTATTTTAACCTGATTAGTACACCGGTAAAACCTGCGCGCCAACATATTCCCTCTGACCGCTTGTGCCCTGCGCTCCCTTTCTATATCTACATTGTCTTTAAGGTCGTCGGTAAGTATGTGCCCCAGATACTTAAAATTATTTACTCGCCTAATACTCAGGCCATTCAGAGTAAAGCTACCGGTATAGTCGGGGACCTTACCAGCGGCCTTAAAAACCATGTATTCGCACTTTTTCACATTATACACGAGTCCGTGTGTAGCTGCATAATATCTTACAAGCATCTGCTAATCAGTTACAAAATCCGATATTTAACTCTAATGTTAATAAAATTAGAGGTGGAGGGTATAACGTGAACAGTGGACCGTTTGGATTATCGCCGCACCTACCTTCACAACATTCACAGCTGATCGATTCTGACTCGCATTCGCTATCGCAACTAACAAGTGACGATGACGGCCCGAAGTATCGCTCTCTCGTTCACTCTCATGCACAGATGCTACCGGCTGTCGATGAGTCTGCTACCACGCCGATTAACTCGACATTCTTAGAAAACACGGATGATAAGAATACAAACCTACTACCATCAATGCAGAATAATAAAACTATGGTCGAAGTATTCAGGCAAGGTGAATGGCCTAAAAATAGTTCTAAAGATGGTTGGACGCTGGTTCAAAATAAAAAGTCTAAGAATCGGTTCGAGGGAAAAACGGGAACCGCAAGCCCTAATGCGAACTTTAAATTTAGGGCTGCTGATTCCAAAATTCCGCTTTTTATTACTAATGTTGACAAAGAGACTACTGAAAAAGATATTTGTGATGACATACAAAATAAGACGCAAGAAACAGTGCAGCTTCAGAAAATCAATATGAAATCTGAAAGACCATACAATGCCTTTAAACTGTTTGTCTCAAAATACAAATTGAATAAATTTTTAGATGACAAAATATGGCCCGAGGGTATACGGTTTAGACAGTTTATTTACTTTAAGAATAATGCAACAAAAGTAAATAAGCAGCATAGTGTTGAAAATATAACAAACATATAATGGGTTGTATGTCGAACGTTAAGATATGCACATTCAACTGTAAAAATATAACTCGATCAGCTGATTGCGTTCGTCAACTATGTGCACGCGCCGACGTGATAGCGTTGCAGGAGACCTGGCTGCTGCCCCACGACGTGCCCTTCCTAGCGACCATTGATGGAGACTTCGCTTACACTGGGAAATCAGCCGTAGACATATCTGCCGGTGTTCTGGTTGGTAGACCGTACGGAGGTGTGGCGCTGTTGTGGAGGAAGTCGTTATTTGCGTCGGTATCGGTAATAAATTGTGCTAGTGATCGTATCGTGTGTATTAAAATAGCGCAGGACGACCGGTCTTTGCTAATAAGGTGGGTGTACCATGGAAGGCCACTCTAATAAATAAACAGTTATTATTCGTTCATATACTGGATAAATGAAACGAACGAATATTTAAGTAATACTTTGTTTTATTCCGTAAAATATAAACCACTTTTTTAAATTTCAGATTTGATCAATATTGATTAAACTTAAGTTTCATTGAACTCTTAAAAATGGCCTTGCTAGGAACAAGGCTCCTTAGAAGGCCATTATAATAAATCAGTCATTTAACACTAAAAGTTAATAAATAGCCATTAAATCTACAATAAAAAGAAATGGTTTATATAGTACGTAATAAAACAAAGTATTACTTAAATATTTGTTAGTTTCATTTATCCAGTAAATAAACGAATAATAACTATTTATTTGTTAGAGTGGCCTTCTATGGTACACCCACCTTATTTTAACGTCGCCGATTTCCGATATCAATGAAGCAAGGGACCGTACTGCCAAAATAGTGGCGCGAGCGATTCACCGCCGCGACTGTGATTTCTAGTTCGATGGATGTTTATGTAGATAGAAGGAATTTGTCATCACATGGCAATAACTACGAAATTTTAATAATTGGCCTTCGAAGGAGCATGGCCTTCCATGGTCCACCCACCTTATTTAGTGTGTACATGCCCACTGACTGTGCCGAAAATCGTACTGAGTTTACGAGTTGTCTGAGTGAGATTATCTCAGTGAAGTGGAGTCGGTTTTTGTGTTGGGAGACTTTAACGCGCACCCAGGGACACGTTTCTCACGTGAGTTACTTTTAACGTGTATTGATCAATCTTGGTCTTGCATTGATACAGAACTTTTACCGCGTGACTCGCATACTTTTACTAGCTCCGCCACCGGTTCCCTCCGCTGGCTGGATCACTGTGTTGCCACTGAGGCCGCCAAACATCTAGTGAACAATGCGTCTATTTTGTATGGCGTTTACGTGTCGGACCATATACCGTTATTAATAGATTGTAACATTAATTCATCGCCAATTCACTCAAACCCAATCCGAGCAAAACACAGTCTTGCATTTTCCACCTTCGAAACAGAGACGCTGGGCGCAGACTTAACATCGTTTGGGGTGGGGTGTCTATCGAGCACAGTAAATTTCCAAAGTATCTTGGGGTTTCTCTGGACAGATCATTGACTTTCAGCAAAAACTGCAATACCATCAAGCAGAAGGTGCACACTCGCAACAGTCTCTTACGGCGACTAGTCTCTTCAAGGTGGGGTGCTTCGCCTCATGTCTTGCGGGCTACTGCGCTGTCGCTATCTTTTTCAGCTGGCGAATTTGCGTGCCCCGTGTGGAGCCGTTCAACCCATGCAAAGTTAGTGGATACAGCTCTGAATGAAACGTCGGATCATCACTGGTTGTCTTAAACCGACCCCGGTACAGATGCTGTACCCACTGGCAGGAATAGCGCCACCAGAAGTCCGCAGAACAGTGGCAAGCTCTAGCGAAAGAGCCAAAATGGTTTCAGACACACGACACCCTTTACACCTAAATATCCTCGTGCCGCAAAGGCTGAAAAGCCGAAACAGTTTTATGAAGTGTGTCACCCCACTCAATGGCGAGCGGTCTACGGAAAGACTAAAGCTGTGGCGAGGAAGTGCATCCTTACCCGACCCATTCGTCCCACCTGCTGAAAATCTCCCACCTGGACATCAGTTGCCATGGCTGACCTGGAAGTCTTTAAATAGACTCCGGACCCAGGTTGGTCGCAGCAAGGAAAACCTGCTCAGGTGGAGATTCATTAATGACTCTGCCCTGGACTGTAAATGTGGTGCTGTTCCACAAACGATGGGGCACTTAATATCGTGCCCTGCGTGTCCTGATGATTGTTCACTACAGGAACTGATGGACGCTACTGAAGGCGCCAAACTAGTGGCTCAATTCTGGGCTGACACAATTTAGATTGCCATCGACACGCTAAGAAGAAGAAGTAACATTAATCAAATTAAACCTAAAATTATTGAATCCAACATTTCTTGTAACAAAGTTGTATGGGGTGAGAGGGATTTAGAACAGATAAATGAGTATTCTGATTACTGTAATAGCAACTTAAAACTAATAGATTTTCCTCCAGAATTTTGTAAATGTGCTGATAATATGTGTCACAATCCTGAGCATCACGTGGTGATAGATAGTTTGTATAGTAAATTAATTTGTATTTTGAAAAAGGGAGCCGAACTCACTCATGCTGGTTCTGTTAAAAAGCATCATAAAGGAAAGTATGTAGTAGGGTGGAACAAACACGTTCGCGAGGCTCACCGTGATGCCCGACTGTGTTATCAAATGTGGCTGTTATACAACAAACCTACTTCGGGATTTATTTATGAAAACATGTGTACATCGCGAAATCTTTTTAAAATTAAATTAAAATATTGTCAAAACAATCAAGAGAAAATTAAAATGGATATGTTAGCATCTTGTCATGAAAGTAAACAATTTAATAAGTTCTGGAAATTAACGAATAAATTAAAACATAGATCGGGGATACCGGTGAGCGTCGCGGGCGTAGTGACCCCACGGATATAGCTAATGCTTTCCAAAAACATTTTAATGTAAACTCGCGGTTGGGTGGCCATAGCGAACCATCCATTAGCGGCGCGGGGGCAGCCGTGACCGGGGCTCCTTCTGCTAGGTTCTCCGCTAGAGAAGTCGGGAGAAGTATACAGAACATGGTCAGGGGAAAGTCCCCCGGTCACGACGGCCTCAGCGTAGAACATCTTAAATACGCTGGGGTACACTTGCCGCGAGTACTTGCTATGATTTTTAACCTATGTCTAAGTCATAGTTACTTACCTGCACAACGTAGCAATACGATCGTTGTGCCAGTAATTAAGAATAAGACTGGTGACGCCTCCGATATCTCCAACTATAGGCCGATATCGCTTGCCACTGTCTGTGCTAAGGTGTTGGATAGTCTGCTTGATAAAATTCTAGCTAAGCATATTGTTCTCGAGGATGCTCAGTTTGGTTTTAGACCGAACTTATCAACGGACAGTGCAATTTTATGCCTTAAGCAGACTGTCCAATATTATACAGACAGAAAGACTCCTGTAATGTCATGTTTCCTGGATTTATCGAAGGCTTTCGACCTGGTCAATTATGACCTGCTCTGGCATAAGCTCACTCACGACACTACTGTCCCGGCTGATGTGATATCACTGTTTAGATATTGGTACAGTAGTCAAAAGAATACAGTTAAGTGGGCAGGCTCGTATTCTGATATGTATGGTTTGGATTGTGGGGTGAGACAGGGGGGCCTGAGCTCCCCCTGCCTTTTTAACCTATACATAAACAAACTGATAGGTAGGCTCAGTAGCACTAAAATCGGTTGTCACGTAGACGGTGTTTGCGTGAACAACATCAGTTACGCTGATGATATGGTGCTGCTGAGCCCATCTATCGGTGCAATGAGAAGGCTACTTAAAACTTGTGAAAGTTATGCAGTGGCTCATGGGCTCAAATACAATACCGATAAGAGTGAATGGTTGGTTTTTAAATCGGGTACTTTAACCTACGATCAGCTGCCTGAACTTTCACTCTCTGGGTCTCCTTTAGGTCGGGTTTCGAGGTTTAAGTATTTGGGCCACTGGGTCACTGATGACCTAAAAGACAATGTAGACATAGACAGGGAGCGCAGGTCGCTGGCTGTCCGTTGCAACATGCTGGCCCGCAGGTTTGCACGCTGTACTGAACCGGTAAAAATGACGCTTTTTAAGGCCTACTGCCAGTCGTTTTACACGTGGACCAAGTATACCCAGCGGGCATACAGCGACCTGCGCGTACAGTGCAATAACGCATTCAGGGTGCTTTTGGGGTTGCCGTGGCGATGTAGTGCGTCAGGGATGTTTGCGGAAGCGTGCGTCGACGGGTTCGCCGCAATCATGCGGAAGAGATGCGCTTCCATGATGGCGCGCTTACGCTCCTCCTCCAATGGCATCCTGATTGTGTTTTCAGACCGGTGGGACTCTCCTCTCCTACGAAGGTGGGTAAGTGTTCAGACACACTTATCCAAATAAACTGATGTGCCATTGAACAAACAGGTCATTGTCATTCTAGTTGTTTAATTGTAAATTTAATTTAATACTAATATTAGGCTAAGTTATACTACTACTAACAATATATGGATGTAATTCTGAAATAAAATATTTGAATTTGAATTACATACGAGTACAGGCGCGGATACAGCCCTCAAAATAGGTTGTGGTCACGGCCGTCCTAATATCTGCAAAGTGACGTCGTAATAAAAAAACCGGTCAAGTGCGAGTTGGACTCGCGCACCGAGGGTTCCGTACAAACCTGTGGGTATATAACTTTTTTTTATATGACGAAACTAAAAATTTACGGTTTTCGTCATTTTTCCTATATCTGTACTATAAGACGTGACTTCGTACAAAATTTCAAGATTCTAAGTTCACGGGAAGTACCCTGTAGGTTTTGATTCCCGTGCGAGTTTCGAAAATTTGCGGCCTAAGTGGCTGTATCTTTTGATTGCGTTGACTTAGAAGGTTGATTTTTCTACAGCTTCCAGGGACAGTAGAACTAAGTATCATATAGAAATTTCAGTTTGATACCTCCACGCGTTCCTGAGAAAAACGGTCTTGACAGACGGACGGACAACAAAGTGATCTTATAAGGGTTCCGTTTTTTCCTTTTGAGGTACGGAACCCTAAAAAAAGGAAAAATCTTCGTGAATGATGAATTTTACAAGAAGAAAATAATAATATGCAAAAGCGAGTGCAGTGATAGTAAATGTTAGATTTCAGAATAATACCTGTAAAATGTTAGCCTGTTTCATCATCATGAGAAGTTACAAATTTTTAAGAGTTATTTAAAAAGTCCAAAAACTAAAAGAATATTTAAGCTCTCCATTCCAGACAAGTTAGCTTTTCTTTAGTCCTTTTATTCAGAAATATGGATCGACAGCGAATCGACTAAGGGAGACAATAATTTTAAGAACGAAAGGAAGAAAATAAGAAAGGCTCCACGAGCGAGCGAGGCGAGCTCGAAAATTTTAAGACCCTACCATGGACAGGTTAGAATTGTTTCGACCCTTCATACAGGAGTTACAAGTCGACTCACTAAGGTAAGACTGAAGAGGTGGTACGCTGCAAGAGCGAGCGAAGCGAGGTCGAAAATTTTAACACTTTACCTACCTTGGATAGGTAAGAATTTTTTCGACCTACTGGAGTTTCTAGAGAAACTAGAACTAGAATAAATTGAAATAGTTATGTAATTTGAGATAGAAAGGTCCACATGGTCCATTTTTTGCAACCTTGTGTATGTATGCCATAATTGCCTATAAAGGCCTCGGAGCAAGAGGCTCGTAATCTACTTCAGCCTCTGTCTACCGGTCAATCATGTGCAAGTCCACTAGGAGTGCCGGAGTGCAGAAAAAAAGAGCTTTTGTGATATTTTTTTTCACAGGGTTTAAAGTACGAACCGTTGTAGCCGTAGTACGAGTACTCAGATGCCCATTTTAAGCCTTAAAAGTATTTTAGTTTGAGAGTGATACCACTGTAGTTTATGCACTACAATTTATTACGTACTTAATAATTCTGTGACATCGGGCAGGAAAAGTTATAAGTTTTAAAAATCCTGAGCCGCTTGGTGTGGCAGCTGTCCCTCCTGGCGAAACCCATGGTTTGAACGCATATCACACATTTAAACTGTAACCTACTCAACCGATTTTGATGAATCATTAAAAAAAAATTGCCTCTGCATGAATTAGAAAATGATTTCCTCGCGGTGGCCACGCTGACCGGGCGAGACACGTAAGATAATTTTAATGCTAGGGTAAACTAGGGTAACAATTTTAAATTTTATTAGGGCCTTGCGTAGAACATCAGACTATTGACCTCAATTAGGGTTGTGGGCGTGCCCGTCGTGCCCATATAGCTGTATCCGCGCATGACATTGGACTTAAACTGGCGAAATGTGGGTGTACAATAGGTACACTTCTGTCTAACTCTCCAGGAAGACAGGCGTGATGTAGTAGATTAGCTTCGTCGTCGCGTCGGCGTCGGCGTCGGCCGCTCAGTGGCGTCTCGATACGGATTTGCGATATGTCGACAGTTCGACACGGATGTCAACAACGTGTTATCAATTAATAGCTTTGAATGGTAATCACAACAACGGCAGTTTGATTCACCCCTTGTTATGTCAAGAGCGATTTGTGCCCAAAGTCGGTGTTATCTGCGGCTACAACCCGGAGATGTCCTTATACGGTTGGGGTGATTTCAATCAATTTCAAACAGGATGTTTTTCTGATTTCAAGTATATTTTCGAAGCAATTACGCCAAGAACTCTTTCTTATCTACCAGTACTAGTTAGTAATAATTGAGATCATCCCCTGCTGCTTTTGTAGGTATACATCGAGCACAATGAGCACAGTCAGACGCATCTCGCAAGGCTCACCGGTGTCCTAGGAGGTCGAGGGCTCGCAGTCCATCGAAATATCGGTCTGTCTGAAGTCTGGAGGCCAGTGGTTTCTCTCTGTGGCCTCACTGACTGTAGGTAAGACCGTCGATGTACAGACGCGAGAAGAAGAAAGCCGCGCTGCTTAGCACTTATGTCTTCGTACGTCTGGCCCTGTCTGGTTGCTTCCCTTGCGGTCCACCAGCTCTCATATGGTTACATATTATCTTAGACTTTACTGAAGAGTACTGCGTCCTGAATCCTGAAATTCTTGCGAAGTTCATCATTACTGACTTGTTAAAATAAAAATAAAAGTCATCAAGTAGTAGAAGTCATGCAGGGATGTACCTATGGAGTGTTATCTCTAACATAGGAAGTCAAATTATGAATGTATTGTGAATAATCAGTATCTAAATATAGATACTTAGGTAGATCAGCTAATTCGTTACGTACTCTGTATATAAACATGATAAAATCACGAGTGAAATGGCCCTCACCAAACTAAAGGATCGATTGAACGATAAATGACACCACGTTACTCAATTCTTTAATAAGTTTGACGTAACAATTATTTATATGCACGAGGAGGTAATTCCAACATCATATCATCGAACGATAACGTGCCGCAAATTAGCAAGATGCCTGCGAACCGAGCATGTCTCAAAGATGGCGGTGCTTACGCCGCGAACCTTATCAAGCGTGTCATAGTTGATATGTAATATCACTGCGCGATTACTACAATCAGTGCTAATGTCATCAATATTTACATTTTAGCACAGAATACATAATAGATTTTGGATAGCCAAACTATTCCAAAAACCTTTATTTTCCTTTTCTTCTTCTTCGTCGGTCTATAATGCTGAGGATCGACGCATCTCCGACCCAAGTGGTCTTCTGCAGTGTGGACCGCTCGGCACATGCTGCCTGCATCAGCCACTCAGACTAATAGGTATCATAAGCCTTTCTAGACAATGCTTATGTGAAAGTATGTCTGTAAAATTATGGGTCAGCTCCTGGTATATTGTAGATAGTCATTCGGTGATATTGAAGTTCTCCAGTATGGACTTAATCGTTTTCATGGCGATCTAATGGTATTCGATGCAATTTCTGCCAATACCACATCTTGTTTCTGTAACTTCCTTGTAGACTAAAGGATCTCGTATCTATATTTACATAAATACATACTCACCTATATTTACTAACGCCATTTTTGGGGTTGATGGAAATTACAGAAATCCACCAGCATTAAGATTCTATGCTAATAAGTAAATAACCACGTAACTAGAAAATCCTTACGGAACTTAACTGTAACATAATTTTTAAGCAATAAATGTGGATTTTGATGAAATTTAGCACACAGATAGTTTATAACCTGGATTACCCCATAGGATACATTTTATCCCGGCAGTACGGTCCCGTAGGATACCTACTTACCGAACTCAACGCGGGCGAAGCCGCAGGCATAAGCTAGTTGCAAATAATCCACTCGGGTTCGAAGGTAATGTTACTATCAGGGTTATCCACGAAATAAAATTGTAAAAAAGAATTGAAAAAAGCAAAGTACGTACTGTTAAGTCGGCAGGTCGGTTGTTCAGTCGGTATTCCATTTGAAAACCACGGACAGCTGCAAACCCCATTTTATAATGCATAAAATTTTAACATTACCATCCATATAATTATATTCTTGAGACCTTTATGTTTGTCAGGAACAAACCTAATATTTCCGCGCGAAGCAGATCAATTTCCCAGGAACAGGCGCTAGGCGTGACCAAACCCAACTGTGTGTACTTCCCTGTAGGACTGGTCTAATGCGCAAAACTGTTATTCATATGGCTCCAATAGTCTACAATAAGTTGCCTAAAAGATGGAAGGAGCTTAATAATGTACACTTAAAAAGAAAACTTACGACATACATACTTAGCAGAAAAAGCATACTACAACATTAACGAGTTCCTAAAGGAAAGATTAGTATTGACATAGTAGCATATTGGATTTGATTATTGTTTTTGGGTTTGTTATTTTAAAATGACATAGTTTATTTATATGTGGATTATATAAAACTCTTAATAACTTATTTTTGTTTTTGTTGTTCTGTTTGATTTTTGCTACTTTAAATTTATTACTATTCTTTAATTACTGAATTTATTGTATTTCTTGACATTTGCACGTCACATCATCCCAAGGAGCATTCAGGCGTTACCAACATCAAATATGCAGCACTTATAGAACTTAGAGTTCTTTTGGAGACGTACAAGGGTGTCAAGAAAAGATACAATATTTATAAGGTTGATTTACCAGTTATTATACAGCTCAAGCTGCACTAAATCTTTATAAAAGAATCCGCGTAAACTAAAGGCGTTAAAACGGAATATTAAAACTCTACTTTAAAACTTTAAGAATTTTTGACACTTTAAGCTAATGTTTATTATTCAAGCTGCACAGAGGCTGTATTTTGCATGTGATCACTTACTTACTACAGCTTTATGTGTTAATATGGTATCACTCTATACTTGATTCTGTATAGTGGTATAAGCAAACTCCTTTATAAAACTTATTATTATTGCGTAATTATACACCCTTGTAAGTGTTAGAGTTTTATGACTTCTGACAAATATGATAAAAATAAAAAATAAAAAAAAATAAGTTTATTTCATATCATTTTGGCTTACATTGCATATCGAGGAGTCTCCATTTAGGCATAGAAATGCCTGTAGTTGAAGGCTCCGCTCAATCCCTTACATTATAAATATACAATTATGTAATTAACAAAAGAGTGTGTGTGTATGTGGGTGTGTATGTGTGTGTGTGTATGTGTGTGTGTGTGAGTGGTTGAAAAAGTGGGAAAGACAGAGTTTGAGTGTACAGGGTGTGACTAAACATTCTTATTACATCAATAAATATCATTTTTTTTTTAAAAGGTTTTCAGTATTAAGTCACACGTTGCAAAAGTAGCTCTGTATCATCATAATTTAAACTATGCAGCCATGTTATAAGTTGTTTTTTGCATTCAATTAGTTTTTTATCATAGATATATATTTTTTTATTTATTTTGTTATATAAGAAGGCTGAGCGTTTTTTATATTGTCTGCTAGCAAATTCTGTTTTAGTCCTGGGAACGTTAACTATGCAATGTTTCTTTCTCTTCTTTCGTATTTTGGGGTCATATGGTGTCGCCTTGTGCATTTTGAGGATGATCAGAAGGATGTACAATTTTCTCACTGACAGCAGATCACATAGATCATATAGTTTTTGAGTGGAGAATATTCTTTTTTTGAAGTACATCACCTTAAGTATCGCTCTTTGAGCGCGTTCTAACTCTAGGAAACTAGATTTCGCTGCTCCACCCCATACAGTTATGCAATATACTAAAACAGACTGGACCAAGGATACATAAATTTCATTTAATAGATTTCTTTGATTGCTATTATTTTTATTTATTCTCCTTGGTACAACATATCTCAGCTCCTTGAATATCCAAATGAATTTTCGAACTCTACTCATGACTTGATCCAGTTGAGGATACCAGGAAAGACGCTGGTCAAGTATCACACCCAGATATTTAGTTCGAGTAACTTGTTGTATAGTAGGACAATTGCTGCAAGTTCCATCTGTAGTAATGTCGCACGTGTGGATTCTTAAATTAAATTCTTTATCTGATGGTAATTGATTATTATAAATATTAAAACAAATATAAGTGGTTTTGCTTGTGTTCAGGGTGAGCAGATTATTTTTTAACCACGTAGCAACGAGAGCTAGTCCTTCTTCAGCACTATTTTTAACATCATCCCATGTTTTCCCTGAGAAGACGACAGCTGTATCATCGGCGTATGAGTATACCTTGGCATTAGTAATCCTCATATTGCAGAGGTCATTTATATAAATTAAAAATAGCGTAGGTCCTAGTACACTACCTTGTGGTACGCCGTATGATACATCTGCGTCCTCACCAACGATATGATTCAGTTTCACCTTTTGTGTTCTACCGGAGAGATAGTCCCTAAAAAGTGCCAGAGGCATTCCACGAATTCCAATAGCTTCAAGCTTGTGTAAAAGAATGGGAGTAGAGACGGTGTCAAAGGCTTTTCTTAGATCCAGAAAGGCAGCCATACATTTATTTCCTTTGTCAAGTTGTTCGGTTACCAAAGAACTTAGTGCTATAACAGCATCTTCAGTTGACTTCTTTTGCCTAAATCCAAATTGAAAAGGTGACAGAATATTAAATCTACTTAGATACTTCAAGAGGCGAGTGTTTATCAATTTCTCTATAATTTTTGAAATCGCAGTTAAAACGGAAATAGGTCGATAATTGTTAACATCGTCTCTATCACCACCCTTATACACAGGTGTAATAATAGATTTTTTTAAAGGGGCTGGAAACGTACCTTTTTGAAAGCATAGATTGGCAAGGTGCGTGATTACTGGAACAACTTCATTTTTAGCAAGTTTCAAGAAACAAGTGGGTATGTTGTCCCATCCAGGGGCACTGTCAGATCTTAGATTCATAAGCGTAGTGCAAACTTCGGGTTGATCAGTATCTAAAAGTACCATTGAGCTTGTGTGTGATGGCGGTTTATTAAGGGGTTTATCAATTAAGTTTGTACCAGATGCTATGTTCTGGGCCAGATCTCTGCCTATATTTGCAAAATATTTATTTATGAAATTAGCGGATTCTATGGGAGATGATTTAACCTGAAGCAATTCTAAGTTCTCTGTTCGTGTTTTATTCGTATAAGTGATGTTTTTTATATTTTTCCAAAGAAGTCTATTGTTTCTTATAGCGTTAGTAATTTGTTCCCTATTATATTTTCTTTTTAACTTTTTAATTAGATTAGTGCAATAATTTCTATACCGCGTATACGTCATTTTGGCAATTTCATTATGAGGATCATTTCGTGCTTTTTTCTGTAACGCATTACGATTCCGAATACATCTCAGAATACCCTGAGTAATCCAGGGTTTTAATAAGCGTTTACTACTTGGTATGGTGACAGTGCGTGTATTAACAGACAAAGATTCAGTTATTTTTCCAATCAAAGAGATTATAACCACACTTGGATCATCAATAAATAGAAGTTCAGCTAAATTTTTATTCTGCAAATATAGGAGAGCACTGTCAAAATCTATAGTTGTTTTAATTTTATCTGGAGCATTATTGTCTTTTGTTTTTGCCAAGGAAAGAAAGGTGGTATAGTGGTCTGAAGTGGTAGTGCGTAGGATAGCTATAAATGCAGAATTTTTTTCCGGGTTAATTTTAAGCATGTAATGATCAAGACAATATTCATTTCTCTAGTGGGTAGTGTATGCCCGGCCAGAATTCCGTACGACGATAACATAGTCAGGTAATTTACTCTATTTTTGTGGTGGTAGTATTGTTCAGTTTCGCTAGGTCTCAAGTTAATATTTATGTCCCCTGTGATAACAATGTTTCTTTTTTGTATGTTTAGAGATTCCAAATGTGAGCTTAAAGAGTCAATAAAATTATCTGCGCTTAAATTTGCAGGGGATCTATATACACCGACGATAATGTTATTTAGTACCTCGATTTGAAGACAAGATGCATGAATAAGCTTAACTTCAGTAACTTTATGTTTTAAATTTTTTTTCACATACGCGACGACTCCATCATGTTTATTTAAAAGGTTTGTGGTATAATAACAGTTGTAATTATCAAGTTGTGGAATAGGTTTGTTTAAATTAAGTTGGCATTCCGTTAAAATAATAGTGTCTGTTTCAAATTTAAGACTAGATAATGTAAGTAAAAAGTCATCGAAATTGCAGCAAATGCCTCTAATATTCTGGGAAATTATAGTAAAGTCATTTTTGTGTATGGTTGTATGTTTCACAAGATCTATACAGTCGCATGTGATCGATTTGGCAATCTGTATGTTGTCAATTTCTTGTAGTGTTTGTAATGATTCACACGTGGCAGCCATTTTTAAAATAATAAGTTACACTAGTCCTTGCTGGCCATTGCTTATAATGTGTGTAGTGTGTTGGTATGATGTTTGTGTTTGTTTTATGTGTGTTTACATTTGATTGGACATATATTTTAAGAGTGTGTATATTGAAGTAGTGTGGTCTAGAGTGATTGATGGATGTGATTGATGGTTGTGTATTCTTTTGTTTTTTATAGATGAGTGTACATTCAAAACTGATACAATTTTCTTTTAGAGTTAATAAAATAATTAGAACTATACAAAGCAAAATGCCAAGTACAAAATTATAAAACAAAACTATAAAAAGGTAAAAATGTTGTAAGTTACGGTTTATTTTGAATGCTAGCGAGGTCGTGCTCTGCTTTGATCTGCACGCGATTGTTATCATTGAGTCGTAGAAAAATTGCTCCACGAAAAATCCAGCATGTGTAGCCATTTGTTTTAGCAAAATCACGGACTCGAGCGAATAATTTGGCAGTCTTTTTTGTGACGCTCTCAGACACATAGATGGGCTTCCTTTCTCCTTTCAAGCCAAGATGTTCCGTATGTAGCTTGTCATGATGTTAAAACACTATAATAATAAATTAATTCTATAGTACAGCTTTAGTCTGTTTTATTGTCAGTCGTCTATCTTTGCAATAGTAAATAAACGTGTAATTCTGGATAAAAATATGTGGAAAAAAGCAAAAAGGTCCGGTGGAGTCAAAAGGAAGATTAAAAGAGAATATAAAAATATAACAAATTACCAACCAAATGAAACTAGTGATACTGAGTCGTCATTTATTGAGAATGAAAAGAATGTAGTCATGAATCGAGCAATCTACAGTCAAGCGCCACTTCAGTCGACGTCTTACGAAGGTTCCGCAGCAAAAACGTCAAACATTGATATTTAAAGTGCTTTTTTGGCCATCTTAAAATACCATTAGACTTCCAAAAACTAGGTATAATGCTCAGTCGTTTTTGGCCTTTTTCTATTGTTTCAATTATTTTGAACGGCATATTTTTCTGAAAAATATTGAAAAACATATGAAAAGAAAAATAGGCACACAACACCACACACTAAAAACACTACTGCACATAGTTCTTAGTAAAATATTTTTTTAAAACGAACTACCGTTTTCGAACGCTTTGTTTTGTTTTTGACCTACCTACGAGTTTTACGACGTGGCAAACAAAGGATCGAAAAGAACAAATAAATGCGTGCACGCTGTCCAGGCACTATCTATAAACTAATCGCGTTGCTTGTAATGTGACGCTGCTGTCTCGTTCTGTGTGTGTGTGTTCTATGGACGATGTTACCTACACGGTTGTTTGTTTACAAGAAATGTGTCTATCAGTAGGTGCGTCGTCTTTTGATTCTATCAAACTGCTTCAATTTGCCTTCGGCATATTACACACTTAAAAAACACGTTATGTAAGCCGCGAGCAATGTAAACGGCGAAATGTAACAATTGCTAGCGATATTATACATGGTTTTTCATTTTGAATACGTATCCTTAATGAGCTGTACAATTTATGTTTTGAAAACTGATATACAGCCTAAATATTAAAAATATTCTAATATATTGCCTATTTAAAGGCAAAAGCTGTGCAATGGAATCTAAAAACTGCGTAGTAAAGCTACAGGACCTATAATACTCTCAAGATATACTTCAGGCTGTTTAATATTTATCGCCATTTTTGAATAAATAAAAACAAAACATAATACAAATCAAACGATATTTGACAATAGCTACAGCTGCTATCGTAATTTTACAGCTAAAATAATGAGTGTACTCTAATATTATGCAGTATTTTCAAGCATATTATATTATTCTAACCTCAAAACCATAAACTTACTTACCCGTTTTAGTTATATTTTTACTTAATCTTGATTATATTGCGGGCGCGTGAATACTTTGACACAAAACTATACACAATTTCACAACAAAATTTAATCGGCACGTCGAATCTACAAATTATCACACAGAAAGTCCAAGAACATTACTTGATTTATAATTTTTGCATGAAATATTAATCGATCGCCATTTATGTATCTAAAATAGAAATATTTGACAAGTTTCACAAATTTTTCCTTTGTGATTCTCTTAAAAAACCGATTAAGAACCGTTATCTTTCAAAGACATTTATAAGAAGATAACTATATTCCTTTGGTTTCCTTTTACACCATACTACAGCTCCACTGCAGCTATATTACAGCCTATTTTTTTACTTCTACAGCTACTGTACAGCCATAATAACGCATTACCCAGCCAGCACAAACCTTTTGAGTAAGTTTTGTTTACCAGCAGTCATAGAAACTACTTGCTGAATAAGACTACCGTATTTAGCTGATTTGGCGCTTACTCAGACGTTATTCAAGCAATTTGGGCACAAAATTATACTGCTAATAGCTGTGTAATAGCAACGTAACAAATGAATAACTTTTGAATAATTGTACGACAAGCTGAGTAACGTGTGCAGAAAAGCATTTTGTTCTTTAATACAAGTATTACAGCTCTGTTAGCCAGATGATGAATGAATGATGAATGAACTATGGTTAAGTCCTTCAAAGCTCAGATATTCAGTTAATACACAGCGTTTAGCTTATTTCAGTATATTTTATCAAGAAGTTAATCAAATTAAATTGAAATTGACAAATCCGAACAGTGACTGCGACATTGAAATATAATATGGCCAAATTATTTAATTAAATTTTACCCTTATTTATGCTTAAAAAAAGAAATTGTAGGTGCGCATGCAACTTTACCGTGTATTTGTATATACATTTCGTGTAAAATTTTCACGCGCCAGCTGATAAGCCGGGTATTGGAGAAATAAACAACATTTCGTCTATTAGTATGTTTATACGTGTGAAATATTTTTTATGTTTTATGCAGTTTAAGGGTTCAAAAATAACCTTGTAATACTTTTATAAGAATATTATAACGATTTCGTTATTAAATTTGAGTATTTGGGTATAAAATTCCATATCATTATAATAGGTTATGTTATTCGCTATGGCGACGCTCATTCTGAATAAAATCTGATTTCACAGCGACTTATCATCTTATGTCTGCATAACAGACCTTATGTGTCCACTTATTAAGTTGTTCTCTGGTTAAAAGTGGTCTGCACTCAGCTGTTTTCGATAACTGTTCTATAATCACACACATTCGTACTGTAAATCAAACAATTAGGATTCAGTCATTTAATAATGAAAACCCACAGTATAGGTATATTATTGGTTCTTTTTAGCTCTTATCAAATTCAGATAATTATTAAATATTCAATATAAAAAAAGCTTTAAAAAAAAATACTACCCACTTCAACACTAAAACGTTAAAAATAATGAATTTGGAGTCGGTACCGCTTTGTGCTGGTGGTACCAAATATAAGAGTTTACTGCTCAAAGTGGTACCGGCTCCAAAGTCATTGCCTATTTTTTACGTTTTAGTGTTGAAGTCAGTAAGTATTTGTTTTTTAAAAAGCTTTTTTTACCACTTTTGGTTACATCAGCAGGTCTAATCATACAAGCAGGTCTAACAATACTAGCAAGTCCAACCATACCAGCACGTCGTCAATTCATTTCAATTAAGGCTTCAAAAAATAAAAAAAGATATTAAAGTTCTTTTTCGAAATGGTCTATTATTGGGGCAACATGTACACTGTGCAAGATAACGAAAATTAAAATATATTGAGAAATGCTCTAAAAAGAAAGACATCCCGAAACATTCGTCAGTCGAGCAAGAAAAGAAGGAAATCACAACCCAAAAGAGTCCAACGTAAGCCTCCGAATCAAAGAAGTGCAGCTAATAATAATGACGACGACGATATTATGAATAATGATGATGAAGATAATACTATCTGGTGACAGTGAAAACAATACTAATAAGGATGGTGAAGATAACATAAATAATTATGGTGAAGTTAATATCAATGATGATGATGGTAACCATAATCCAGATGACGATGGTGACGAAAATACAAATAATGATAGCAATAATAATACAAACAATGATGACGAAAATAATTCAAGTAATGAAAACGAAGCTATAATTGAAGACGATGAATAGATGTTTTTGATTTTTTTTTAATATTTTTTTATTAATATTTCTTTTAATATTTTTAAGGAAAGAAGATGTTTCTGTATAAAAGTATTGTGTTCCTATAATGTGTAACGCTATACGTTAAATTCTATTTTGTTGATTTCCTTTATTTATTTTTCTTACTTACTAATTACATTTTTAAATATTCCTATATAAAATTCAAAATTGTTGATTTCTTTATTACTATTTTGATTTTAGTTGCTAGAATTTTAATAAACGTTCTGTCAAACAGAATCCCGAGTAAAACACTTGCTTTTACTCAATAATCAGATTTATAACTTGTTTTTTTTCTTACTTTGTTCAGTGTAATCGTTTGATAGGTAGTGATTTATCGGGCAATTACTCGTATGCTCCAGTGATTTTTGAACTGAAAATAAAAGGAAGACTGATTGACTAACATAATTGTTTTATTAGAATTAACTTAAATACCTATTATAATATTTAGTCAAACATCCAACACTTTTTGTAAATAGCATGAGATCAAATTAAGTATTATTCTTATCATATACTAGTTACTCATCAATCATCTGCATTTACAGTTTGTATACAATAAAAAATTCTTAATTGCACAAAGAAACCCAAACACATGCATTACCAGATAGATCAGTAGATAATGACTGAGTTAGTGAGCGTTTTAAGTTATTACAAAAGATTTTTTTTTTTCATATTCCGTTTCACTTTTCAAAATGATTGGAACTCCCATCACTATCTTCAAACGTTTGAATTGATAAATAATCTTCATACAATGCAGATTCATTATCATTTCTTACGGAACCCATTTCTATCGATTGTGGTCGCACTTGACTTGTACTTGGATTAGATAAACTGGAAGGACTTATTTCAGCCGTTTGTGTATTGGCACAAATAGAGTTTTTTTTTATGTTTTCATACTTTCGCAAGCACTTTCTTCGTATGCCTCCCGTTCTTTTACCATTTTTCCATGAATTGGAGTGTTTTTTTATTTTTTGTAAGGCGGCATTTTCACACTACCACAAAGCGCAGTTAGCCGCTTAAATGCTGACTAACTTTACAGAATAGTTCTTCTAGCTTAAAAATGTCTACTTTTCGTGAATACCCAGCAAACCTCTGCATAAGAATCTGTTACTATTGCTTTTACCACACTTAGATGCACATGCCGGTAATTTCGTACTTAAAGCGGCATAAAGTAGTTATAACAGCTATCTTAATTTCTGTTAAGTTACTATATGCTTCATAACAGAAACAACGCCTATTTTATACAGCAGCTGAATAACTGTCAAGATGTGGTGTGTAATACAACTAAAAGAGAACAGAATATAACTTATCCAGTATCATGCTTGATAATGGAATTTTATACCAATGTTATACAAAAGGTTACACAAACTCTTGAGTAACAGGTCTTTTTTTGATGATTATTCAGTTTTAAGAAATAAATTCGGCAAATTACTAAACTAACTCAGCTAATAGCATTATTATAGCAAAAAAAAACTTTAATACAGAACTTCGTACTGCACACAGCTTCTATACATATATAATAAAGCTTAACCCTGCATAAGGTTCAATTGTTGGCCAGTTATCTGACTTGTGTGCTGTCTGGGTAGGCTGTATAAGAATGGGCCCAATTTTTAGTTATAAGGGCTGTATAAGCGCTGATACAGCCCTTGTACAGCCTCACTATACAGCCTGTGGTATAAAAATAAATTAAAATACAGCTTTTATACAGCTTGTGGTGCTCCTTGGGATATGGCAAACATGTCTGTACCTAATAATGTTGTTACCATCTTGAATGCACGTCTTTTCTTGTATGTATGACACATGTTTAAGTTAAGCAAATAAATATTATCTTATCTTATCGGCTTTACGAGATCATTCTAGATCAGTTCGAGTCTAGAATGTTCCACCATGGAACTATCTAGAAGATTCGAAAATAATCCTAGAATTTTCCATTATGGAACTTAGAAAAAGGTTCCAGAAAGTTGTGGAACCAACTTTCTCGAAGGATGAGTTGGTCGTGTAAATAGCCGTTAGGTTTGCGGGAGCAGTCAGTCTGATTATTACTACAGAACGAAGCTATCGAAGTGAACTACTGGTGCGACATCTAAGTAAATAGTGATCAGTGGTGAAGGAAAGTGCCAGATCCTGTCCCAGCCATTTACAGAAAATGTAAAATAATGAAAATAATTGTAATGAATTTACTTATGTTAATAAATATACTTTTCTTAATAAATAGGTTTTCTGCAGAACTTGCGGATTATAAAACAATAATAAAAGGAATTCAATTCTGAAATTCCTTTTTACCGTTTCCTGTTTCCAGGCGACCATCTGCATTACCTATTACGCATGAAACACAACAAAAAAAGTTTGATATACCCACAAAACTGAAACTCGTATTGCATAAATTATTCAAATTCAAATATTTTTATTCGTGACACATACATAGGTAAAAGTAAATACATACATGGTGTTATCGATAGAGTTATGTCTCACTATCTGCTGCCTTGCAAAGTGTATAGATAATGTTTACACATTAAGTAATTTAAGTAGTAGTAGGTTGTAGTTTTTATGAGTATAAAAACTACTGTTATTATAGCTAATTACCTACTATTATAATATCTTGGATAAAATATAAATTCAACAAAACTAATTTTAAACAATACAAAGTAAGCAAACAATCTTATGAACGCTTATGCTTATAATAATTAGGAAATAAAAGTAAGTATTAAAAATTTAAAATAAAAAAGTTTTTTTCATTGACTTTTTTGGCACCGACTTCCGAAAGTAAAGTTATTTCCACTTTTTTTTGTTTTTTTTTTGGAAGTCAGTTATGTTTTTTCCAAAAACGTTTATATTTTACCCTTTTTAGTTATCGCATCACACAGAAATCCTTCTCAAGTATCAATTTTGCAATTTCTTTTACTTGGATGACATATTTTTTCCTGCTATTTTCATTTAAAAACCAAATTGCTGAACCGATTTTGATGAAATTTCTATGGGACCAATCGAGAAGTGTATTCATTCAGATAAAAGAAGAATTTTTGAAATCGGTTCATAAATGACGAAGATATGAGGTAACAAACAAAAAAAAATACAACCGAATCGAGAACCTCCTCCTTCTTTGAAGTCGGTTAAAAATAAAAACAGTTTGCATTTTTCTTCTAAGTGTTCATGATAAAATTAGATGCGTTTTGGATTAAAAATGTATGGAGTGTTTTTTGAACGTATTGGAATCTCTTGATGCTTTTATTACCATAAATGTAGTTTGATAAATAATATGTTTGGTGCCATTCCTAGGAAACTTTTTGAGTAAAGGGCTGTTTTCGAATTTCGAAAATCGTGTTACGGTATCAAATTGGTTAGGGTTATTTTTGATAAATATGGCAACTTCGTAATGTAAAGCGACGGGATGCGTTAATAATTTTAGATTAATAAAAAATGGTTTGCAATCAGTGTTTTGGATCATGCATACCTACTGCACGAACGCATTTCTTTTGGGGCTTTAAAGACCGTTTCCCTATCCGCAGAATTACCCCAGAATATTATTCCATATCGCAGCGTTATTATTTAAGGATTATAATAATGCGTTATATGTTATAAATTTATGTTGTTTAAATCGCTTTAGATTATTATAAAGTAATTATGAAAATCAAATAAGTTGTATTACAATCATAATGTGCTTTCGCATTCATGGATGTGTAACGAAACATTATTGTCGCGCGTATGTCAAGCTCAGAATGTCAATGCCATTCATTCGCTCGCTCTCTGTGTTCCTGTCGTTGGCACTCGCGCCTCACTTTATTGAATGTGCTTTTCATTGTTTCCCCCTACCGACGTGTTTTGCTGCAGTTGCATATTGACATCAAAATAATTTTAGATTTAAACAGAAATAGCAAGTTCTACAGGCATTAGGGCAAATGTTTAGTTATCAGTAACAAATAAGCAATACGATGCTGCATATTGCACGCTTGTAAATGAATCTTATTGAGTGGGGCAAAGTTCTATAGAGTTCCTGGCATTGTTCTTTGTAGTTGAGTTAAAAGTGTTTTGTTTTAATTAAAGATTGGTGTTTAATTGGTAGTGTTTCAATTTATCTCATACCCCACTCGTAACAATTTGATGTTAGAAGTGAGGGATACATTATGTATATTCTACCAAAAGACGACACGGACGGTATCCGTACCAGGAGCTCCACTCTCTAAGCACGAAACCCGTACTTTCGGCCGAAGATAGGGGCGTTTCCTACTCCGTATCACTTACGGACACACGATTAGTGAGGGACCCGAACTAAAAGCGAATGACAACTCGATTGGACAGTTGTCCATACTCTCGAGATATTTTCAAAACTCATGAATCCGAAAATAATAGGGCGTAGAATTCATTTCGAAGTTTCGATCTACTTTCGTACGGGCCCATATCGTCGTTGACGGACTTAGAGAGTAGACCCCCTGGAGTCATCGACAGCAGGACATGGACCAAAGGTTTGGAGATTCTCCGACACAGATATCGGGTAGTGTCCAACCTACGTCAGAGTCAGTCGTATGATATGGTAAGCAAGGAAGTGTCTGATGAGATGACGAGTAATTGGTATGGAAGAAGAAGACATGCCGCGCCGGCCCCAAATAAATTGGTATAAGGGCAGAAGAATGACGATGAAAGGGATTGAATAGTAGTTTTCTTCTTCCTCTTTTGCCGATGGGATAAATCTCATCGGGAGCTCAGCTATTGGTCTATAACACATATCGTGTTCTATTTTACCGCTTTTATTGAGAGTGATGTCGAAGTGTAACCTTTGAATGCTTTTGTTTGTCGTATGCAATTTATGCAGTACAAAGATTATTATTCTATTGATCTCTATTCTTATTTTAGATCTAACTAATATTAGTTTGTAAATAATGCACATGTTTTGATGATTTAATAAATACTGTCTTCTAAATGTTAAAAAAAATACACATATAACTAAAAGACATAGTGGTACATATATATAACTTACTTTAAAAGATGCACTAAGACATTATCCACAAATTAGAGTCAACTGTAATTATTCCCAGGTTCCACCCAAGGGACACTTCGCGTGTCGTCTCATGGCGAGCAGATAACTCTACCACTGCGCCGCTTCCTGAAGCAACTTGGGCACCTCCAACCAACCAGACCACATGGCGTCCACCAACCAACGAGACCACACAGGCACCCCCGACCAACGCGACCACATGGGCACCCCCAACCAACGCCAGCTCACAGGCACCCCCAACCAATGCCACCACACAGGCACCCTCAACCAATGCCACCACACAGGCACCCCCGACCAACGCGACCACATGGGCACCCCCAACCAACGCCAGCTCACAGGCACCCCCAACCAATGCCACCACACAGGCACCCTCAACCAATGCCACCACACAGGCACCCCCGACCAACGCGACCACATGGGCACCCCCAACCAACGCCAGCTCACAGGCACCCTCAACCAATGCCACCACACAGGCACCCTCAACCAATGCCACCACACAGGCACCCCCGACCAACGCGACCACATGGGCACCCCCAACCAACGCCAGCTCGCAGGCACCCTCAACCAATGCCACCACACAGGCACCCTCAACCAATGCCACCACACAGGCACCCCCGACCAACGCTACCACATGGGCACCCCCAACCAACGCCAGCTCACAGGCACCCTCAACCAATGCCACCACACAGGCACCCTCAACCAATGCCACCACACAGGCACCCCCGACCAACGCTACCACATGGGCACCCCCAACCAACGCCAGCTCACAGGCACCCCCAACCAATGCCACCACACAGGCACCCTCAACCAATGCCACCACACAGGCACCCTCAACCAATGCCACCACACAGGCACCCTCAACCAATGCCACCACACAGGCACCCCCGACCAACGCTACCACATGGGCACCCCCAACCAACGCCAGCTCACAGGCACCCCCAACCAATGCCACCACACAGGCACCCTCAACCAATGCCACCACACAGGCACCCCCGACCAACGCGACCACATGGGCACCACCAACCAACGAGACCACATGGGCACCAATTGTACTAACCACATCCACCTGGGCGCCTCCTCCAAGTATCACAAACGGCACTACTTGGGAACCAATGGAACCGAGTACTACCATGGCACCTTCGAACGTTACTTCTGGTACTAACCCGTTGTGAGAACCTTCACAGATCCACTCCCTCCCCCCCTCCACAATACGACTACGACAATGTAAGATAGTTAGACAGTGATACCATCAGTTCTTCTCACCCTAAATAGCGACATATCTTTCTTATCTTGTCTTGTAGTATATTTTCGTGTTGTAAATAAATGTTATGTTTGCATAAACTTTTGTTGTTCTATACACCTATAACATAATCCAATAATATAGCTAGATTCCTACTGTAACAGCGTGTGAGACAGTGCTAGAAGTACCCACTGAACCCATTAGGGTTCAAAAACAAAAAAAAAGGATAACCTGTTTCTGAAATAAAAGTAGCCTAAGTAACTCCTTATCACATCAGCCATCGGCCAGTAAAAGTTCCGTCAACATCGGGCCAACCGTTTCGGAGATTAGCCGGAACAAACAGAGGGGCAGAGAGTTAAAAAAAACCGAGCGAAGGGATCTTGAATAATTTTTTTTTACAGCTACCATCTTTGATACTTACAGGAACTTGGACCCCCTTGGATCATGGGACCTGGGCAAGTGCCCAGAGTGCCCAATGGTAAAGATGGCCCTGCTGATTTCCAAGATACAGACTAACGTCTAATTTGGGTTTAACCTTTCAAATTCATACGTATGATGTACTTGATTATGAATCAGGCATAATACTCAGACATGATGTTTTGCTAATATAAAGAAACACGGTAGGTTTACTGTCACATTACAAACTAGATTTGTAGACCCAAAGTCAGGTCCGCTAACCTAAAATGTTTCGAAACTGGGTAACTATTGTCATGCGCAAGGATTTTATATATCTTAAATAACCGACATCATTTTTTAGGGTTCCGTTGCCACATGGCAAAAACGGAACTCTTATAGATTTACTCTGTCCGTCAGTCAGTGAGACCGTCCCCGTATGTCACAAAAATATTGTTATACGAGTAATACTGGTTGGTGCTACCTGGCGAGTCGGCCCGACTCGCGTTTGTTTTTCATTTTGAATTCCTATTCAGGATTTATAACGATTTAAAATTGGTTACCTATTCGAAATGACAAATCATTAAAAGTGAAAAAAAACTCAAGAAGTTAAATAGACTGTGAAATCCTTCACATCTGAAAACCAGGAAATAAAAAAGTCACTTATTATAAAAACTACAAAACAATTGAAAATATTGAGGTATAGCGTAGAAGGGACACCGACGCTAAAACACTTACCACGTATTCAGTAAAAATCATTTTGAACGCAGAAAGTTTTCGTCGACGAGAAGTTTTTGATCAGTATTATCAACAGGAATGATTTGCATCAAAAAAATGTTTGTGTAAAAATTACTACTTTTTAAATTTCTATATGATTCAGAATGCTGGACATCAGAAGCATTAGGTCAGATTTATAAACTCTGTGTTTGAACGTCCTACTCGGTCGTATATTATGCTCCGAAGCATAAGGTCAGATGTACAAACTCTCTGTATTGGGACATCCGACGTAATGCTTCTGATGTCGAGATTATGATGTAAGTACTGAATACATGATAACCGTTTTAGCGTAGGTGTCCCTTCCACCCTGTATCAAACATAGAATGGCTCCAGCCTGCTTCCAAATACGCTTATTTTTTGGTTTTCAGTTGAGTTTTGTAAATTGCATACGGGAACCAATCACTTTTCCGATTTTTTTTGTTCGAATTACCGAAAACTATTGACCGACGTCTTTTTTGCTATATGCATTATTTGCCATATTTTTAGATAATCGCAGTATCATGTGTCATAGGTACCTATTATTTTACCGAACTATATTTAGCCGATTTACAAAACAACTTTTTGCTATTGGCCGAAGCCTCTTTTGAACTTTTTTCATTTGCCAAATGATTTATTTGCCATATTTTCTCCACACTGAAACAACATTTTACGGAATGTTATTTGGTCACAATCCGGTTACTTGGTAGCATTTTCAATATAAAATTAAAATAGTGTCGTAAAAGACAATATGTTGTGCTACAAAATTTAGTGCAGAAACGAATCGCTGCAAAACCGACTCCACGCAGTCTTGTCTGCCCTACCCTAGAATATAATTTAAGCCCGCGTAAAATTAGGGACCTAGAGGATGAATAATGTTTAACTTTTTTTGGAAAAGGAAAAGGATCCAGACCCAGGCTATAGAAACTGTCCATTTGTTCAATGAATTAGTAAATACAAATTGTAACCCTCAATCCATTATAACAATAAACCTTACAGAGGACTCCTTACTGAAATATAACCAGAGCCATAAAAATAGTAAAAATAAAATTAAGAAAAATGCAAGATTCGATAAAATCATTAGAACATGTAATAAAAATACAAGAAACAACAAAAGCATTATTCCAAAAATATACAATTATGGAAAGAACGTGTTTCTCTTGTTAATAAATTAAATATCTATCAGATTAAATTGGAAGATAGTATAAATACTTATGAAATAGTTACTCAGCGCTTAGAATCTGAAATACAGGCTCTGAATGAGTCACCAAAGTCTTTTTATATAATAAATACGAAAGCTCTAAAAATCTAATTAAAGAGCATATTCTTGCCACAAACGAGCTGGTAGACAAAGTGGACTTGCTGACTCTCAGCAATTCATTTTGTACTTGTCAAAGGAATCAAAGTCTTGGTGCCTTCCAGCCTGTGGCTACGGAGGACCCGTCCCAAGCTGTGAGTGCTCAGGACTGTATCATCAACCAAGATATAATACCTGACATTACACTTCTAGATTCACAAGTAGTACAGCCTGAGAATGGTAATTTTGTGTAAACGTATCTCAGAAAGGAGTCATAGAATTGAAACAACGAATAAATCAACGCAATAACAATATTTATTATAAATTATTCAGCATAGTTCAATACATATCACACTATATTACTAACCTTAAGTCTTGTCACTCCGGTGCCACGTTCAAGACTGACTCATGTCGGCAACTTGTTAAACTGACAATTCACTTCAATGTCAAAATGATTTTTTAACTGACAGTGACTCTGGCAGTGACATTTTGGAAGGAATTAAAATGACTGAAACGTAACTCGACTACAACAAGATTATCCGTGGACTGTTTTCTAAACTATTACTAATGTAAATCTACCCTCACATAGATAAGTGTTGTTACATTTGTAACACCTAATAGTCATGATTGTTATCATTCGGTTATGTTCACTGATAGTATAGGTAGAGGGGTAAATAATCAGCAATAACCTGAGTTATTGTACCCAAAATTATTGTATGCCAGGGTCAACATACAAACAGATAATGGCATCAGTAATTAGAAATGAATAGAATACCGACAAAACTATAGCTTATATAGGAAATAGTTTGAAAATTTAAAAAGAAGTCATCACAGACAGTGTAACTGAGTTGTTAATGTTGATTTGTCGTAAAATAATATTGTGTGCTTTCCCATACTTTGAAAAATTGTCAAACAGGAGAAACAAATATATTCAAATGCTGAATAAGCATGTTCATTTCTTAGTAGGTCACTATAGTGACAAACTTATATACATATCTTGATATCAATAGTTTTGTTGGTAATCTTAAGTCGACACGGCGTAATGCGTATCTACCTATTAGTTGTAGACACAAAATAGCTCGACTATTAGCTTTTAATATTCACTCAGACTTACGTAGTATATCTATGTCTAGTTCTATTATTAACACTGCGGCTATTAGTAATAAATATTACTAATATTCATTTTTACAATTATAATACGAAAGATGGATCCTCCATGTGTAACTATAAAAGATTCTCAAGTAGGGTCTCATTGTCTTGTAATGGTCAGTGGGTCATCTTAGGGGCGGAGTTTTAGGAGTTGGAGTTGGAGTGTACGCTTAGGGGCACTATGAGCAGTAAAGACAACGAAAAAATTATGTTTTTTTGGTTAAAGATTTTTTTTGGACGGTCAATTAAAAAAAAACTGAAATCTGTTTTTACAGTTTCGGGTTAACCTTGACCATAAAAACTATTTAGCTTCTGAGAAGTATGGCCCTACGACGCACAGTTTCCGAGTTAGGAGCTTTTCAATGTTTTTCTTGTTTTCACAAAACGCACTATTTATTATTATTTATTTAATTACAGATCAGAGATCCATTGGGTTAGTAACAATATTCTTAACCTATGTTAGTACTTAACTGAAAACATCACTATATGTATTTCCAAAATGGTAGCTCAGATGAAAATCTTTTCTGGAAAGAAATTGTTGCTCTTCTCGAAAACCATGAGATGATGTAAAAAAAACCGACAAATATTGCGAGAAAAAAAAATTAAAAAAATATTCTGTCTCGATCGGTCGATGTCAGCTTGCGGAATGTCTAAGGGGCTCAGGACTGCCAAATTTTTGAAGTTTTTTTTAACAGATTTAGGTCATTTTTCCTGCAAAACCTTATTAACCTTGTCCATAGAAACCATTTAGGTTCTGAGAAGCATGGCCCTACGACGCACCGTTTCCGAATTATGCGCCTCCGAATTTTAGGTAGTAGGTAGGTGGTAGGTAGTAGGTAGGAAAAGGTGCATTGCGACATATGGACAGCTAGTATAAAATAAAATAAATTTGCGCATGCGCTGAATGGCATAGGAGTTAGGGTAGTCTTAGGGTTCACTCCGGATGCTCATTTAAACTAGTTAGTAAGACAACAGAAGATACCAGTAACACTAATCAAGAAGCGCAAACCCCGGATCGTAGTTGTAGGAGTGCCGACTTCCTTGGCTGAAAATGAGGTCTTCAAGTGCATTTTCGAACAAAATGTAGCCGAGAAGTTTCCAGAGATGATCTTGGAATCCTTCCTGACCGCCGTAAAATTAAGCCATAAATCTGGGAAGAGAGATGCTGCGACCTGCAATTACGTTATTGAAGTTTCAGCCAATATACGTAAAACCCTAATCCCTCAATCAAGGATTTTCATAAATTGGTCGTCCTGTCCTGTCAGGGACTTTACATTAGTAACGAGGTGTTATAAATGTCAACAGTACGGACATGCAGCAAAATCTTGCAGAGAGATCAACTCTACGTGTAGTCACTGTGGTGAAGAAAGTCATGTGATGTCCGAATGCGCGAAGAAATCTGAAACTCCGAAATGCGCGACTTGTTCACGCTTTAAAAAACCCAGTGACCATAAAACCGGAAACACTGAATGCCCTGCTAGGAAAATAGCTGAGCACAGATATATCAGTAGTCTTCGCGCGAACTCGGTGACGTTCGGGTGCAGAAAAATGTCTTCCGAAAAGATAAAGTGTATTAAGTGTAACATCGTTATAAACGAGTTATTATGTTTTGTGCAGAACAAAATTGACATAATGGACGAAGAAAGTTTAACTCGGTTGTGTGTAAGCTCATATACGACCGCGGAAATTACCACAGCGAAGGATTTGTTGTTTGAATCAATATCTACGAGTACCCGCAACATTTCGCGACGCAAGAACCGTGAACAAAAAGAGGTGGAAGATATTATCTGCACATTTAAGAGTACAGATCCTGATAAAACCCCTATTTTTGTTGCAAGGGAATTAGAAAAATTACCTCCAGTGTCCTTTGATCACATAGACGTCACGGCCTTACTAAAGGACATCGTCATATTAAAATCGGAGGTCAAGTATTTAAAAGAATCGTGTGCTACGGTTGTCCAACTAAACACAGTGAAAGCAGAGTTAAACGACATGAAATTTGCATCATTGGTAGATGTGGAACGCACTGGCACCGCTAACGTAAACATAAGACGGGGTGCTTACTTACTGGATAGCGGCCGAGACAGTGGGCCAATCGGTTTGTTAAATATCTCAAACCGAAACAGTAGCAATAGTTCACCTGAGAAAAATTATCTAACTACTGATCAAGTAAATTGGCGATCGCCGGTAGCCCTGCAGACAAAGAACACAGGTAGTGATCGTACTAAAACAGCCGTACTCAGTGCACTCAATAACACGACCACTGTCTACGGAGCCGAGCCCCAGCCCCCGGCAAGCGGTGGGAGCGGAGCGGTCAGCTGTTCGCCGACACACAACGCGATGCCTGTGTCGTCAAACCAGTTTAATAAAGATATATGTATGTATACGGCGCCGGCGGCGAGTAACTTAAGTGTCACGATGGATGTAAACAAAGCGAAATCATTAGCGGAAATAACGCGGGAGGGTGAATGGAAATCGCAGCATCCAAAAAACGAGTGGATTTTAGTGCAGGAGAAAAGACTCAAAAACAGACGTTCAGAGTCTCAATTAGTGAGAGGCAAGGCTCCCTGTATGCCTGGGAATAAGTTTAAGTCCGCAAGTGTGACGATACCCCTGTTTCTCTCTAACGTTCACAAAGATACTTCAGAAAATGATATTGCTCAATACGTACTTTCAATAATAAAGGAAAAGGTAACGGTACAGAAAATCAGAATGAAGACAGAAAAAGAATATAATGCATTTAAAATAATAGTTCCAAAAACTAAACTAGATTTGTTTTTGAGTGGCGAGTCTTGGCCGGCCGATATTACATGCAGACGGTTCAGACCTTATAAAAACCCTCAATCTGTTGGCGAAGAAGAATCCAGAAAACCCTCATAACAACATGCATAAAGTTAATTTCGTAACATACAACTGTAAAAACATTAAGCGGTCTATTGAGGGTATAAAACAGCTTTGCAGCTTTGCGGACATAATCGCGCTGCAAGAGACGTGGTTACAGCCTGATGAGCTACCGTACCTGTCCAGCGTGCACGAGGATTTCGGAAGCACGGGAACGTCTGCTATGGACACCGCTGCCGGCATCATCAGAGGACGGCCCTTCGGTGGAGTTGCGCTATTATGGCGTAGGTCGGTGTTTCCGTGTGTTTCAGTGATTGCGTGTACTAATCCGCGTATTGCGGCAATACGCCTGACGACGAACGACAGGCCATTGCTAGTTGTGAGTGTTTATATGCCAACTGATAGCGTAGAAAACCTAACGGAGTTCACAGATTGTCTTAGTTGTGTAAGTGCCATAATAAGTGACAGTGATATCGAGTCTGTTTTTATTCTTGGTGACTACAACGCGCATCCAGGTGAGCGTTTTTACCGTGAACTAATAGATTTCTCGTTGGAGCAAGATTGGACTTGTGTAGATACTAGTAGGTTGCAACTGTCGTCGGGAACGTTCACATTTGTTAGCGAAGCTCACGGTAGCAGGCGGTGGCTCGACCACTGCGTTGTGACTGACTCGGCTGTGCATTGTATAACAGATGTGTTCGTGAAATACGATGTATATTGGTCTGACCATTTACCGCTAGTTATAACTTGTAATCTTAATGTTGTTAGGCAGAAAACAATTGGGAAAAACACTGCTTGTAATAAAATACAATGGGGCGAGAGGAATGCTGAGCAATGTGTAGTCTATAAAAACATGTGTAATTCACAATTAAAACATGTTGACTTAACAGTAGACTTGCAAAATTGCTGTGGCAAATTTTGTAGTGATCATAGCCATAAAGAGTTAATTAATAATTTATATAATGATATTGTGAAAATTTTATGTTCGTGTGCTACTGCCACATATGAAAGCAGGCGTGGTAAGCGGAAACCTCTGGCGGGCTGGAACAAGCATGTGAGCGAGGCTCATAGGAAGGCCAGGTTGGAGTTCAATATTTGGTGTTGGTACGGTCAACCGTCCACTGGTCCCATTTTTGACGCCATGATGATGGCACGAAAGATCTTTAAAGGAAAGCTTAAGTGGTGCCAAAAACACCAGGAACAAATTAAAATGGATTTATTAGCCAAACACCAAGCTAATTCAAATTTCAAAGGCTTTTGGAGAGCCACTAATAAATTGAATCCTAAACCTGGCATTCCTGTGAGCGTTGACGGGGTTTCCTGCCCTAAGGATATAGCTGAGGTGTTCAAAAAGCAATTTTCTATTAAATCGACACTGGGGCCGCCGTGCGGGGTGTTCGATGCTGGCCCTGAGCGCGAGGAGTTGTCCACTGTAATTCTTGCAAAGGAGATAAGGCACATATTGAAGAAGATGACAAGAGGCAAATCCCCTGGGCATGACGGACTCAGCATTGAGCACCTGCAGCATGCTGGTTCCCACTTACCACGGGTGCTGGCACTATTATTTAATCTATGCCTGTGTCATTCACATCTTCCGCCTGATCTAGTGCGAACTCTGGTGGTGCCAGTGGTCAAAAGCAAGACGGGAGACGTATCGGACAAGTCAAACTACAGGCCTATTTCACTCGCCACCGTCATAGCCAAGGTCCTTGACAGCGTGCTTAACTCACATCTAAATAAGCATGTGCGACTCTGTGATGCTCAGTTTGGATTCCGGCCTGGGCTGTCAACAGAGACTGCTATTGTTAGTTTGAAGCACGCTGTCAGGTATTACACGGATAGGAATACGCCTGTTTATGCGGTTTTCCTAGATTTGTCCAGGGCCTTTGACCTTGTCCCATACGATCTTCTTTGGAAAAAGCTTGAAGAGACAGCGCTGCCGCCGGAGTTTGTATTACTCCTCAAGTATTGGTACCTGAACCAGGACACTCAGGTGCGGTGGGCGGGAGAGCTGTCGGAGCCATGCCGGCCGGAGTGCGGGGTAAGGCAGGGAGGCCTGTCATCGCCTTTGCTCTTCGGTCTGTATGTTAATGCTCTGATTGAGCGACTCAGCAGCGCACGTGTCGGCTGCTACGTGGATGGAGTTTGTTTTAACAACATTAGCTACGCAGACGACATGGTGCTTCTGGCTCCCTCGATCGGTGCTCTCCGAAAGCTACTCAATGTGTGTGAGTCTTATGCCGCGACTCATGGGTTAATTTATAATAGCTGTAAGACAGAATTCATGGTCTTCAAGTCTGGCACCAGGTGTCTCACTAGTGTTCCCCCTCTCCTAATGAAAGGTCACCCGATTAACAGGGTATATAAATTTAAATACCTGGGCCATCTGGTTACTGACGACCTGAAAGATGACATGGATCTAGAGAGGGAGCGCAGAGCATTGTCAGTTAGGGCTAATATGTTGGCCCGCAGATTTTCTCGATGTACAGACGCAATTAAAATAACCCTTTTTAAGGCGTACTGTACAGCACTGTACTCGGGAGCCCTGTGGTTCGCATATACCCAAAAGGCTTACAATGCTCTGCGTATCCAATACAATAACACATTTAGGGTATTGCTGCGATTGCCGCGCTTTTGTAGTGCCTCGGCAATGTTTGCAGACGCACGCACTGACAGCTTTGATGCACTGTGGCGTAAGAAATCTGCTTCGCTACTCCGCAGACTGCGTGGCAGTCCCAACACTATCCTGCAATCAATAGCCGCCCGGGCAGATAGCCCGCTAGTGTGGGCGCTTACGAACCGGACTCGCTCTGTTTTAGTAATTAAGTACTAACATAGGTTAAGTTATTTTGTTATTAACACTATAGACCTTTGTAGTTTGACTAAATAAATATTATTATTATTTCCTTTATTTATTTTTCTTACTTACTTATTTACATTTTTAAATATTCCTATAAAAAAAAAAAAAACATTTAAAAATATAAAAAAATAGTAGCCCACCGGTATCGGGAACAGGGTCCAAGCTACCGGCGGTCAGGGCTCCAGAGAGAGGAACCTCCTAACAATACGAGCCGTGTCCAGGAGTACCGCTTTCTGAATCAAGCCCTTGATCCAGCCGCCTAACGAGAGCCTCCTCAGGTATTGGTCGAGGCTCTTGGCAATTAAGCCATGGGCTGAAAAAAAAAAAAAAAAAAACAGAAAAACACTAGTTAGCACTATGGCTGGTTTGCGCGGACTGCCAGGGCGACCGCGGGACGCGTCTCGCGCGCGGGGTGGAGGCGGCGGCGTGTCGAGCCGCTAGCCGCGCGACTCGTAAGTCGGCCGAGCGACCAAACTGTAGGTAGGATAATAGCCTACATCACTCCCCCGCTGAGACCGGTTCACGGTCGATAGTGAACTAGGTGTCGCGGGAATCTGACAGTTCTCCCGCTTCTTGTGGTAGTTTCTTTTTTTATTTTTTTCTTTATTATTATTATTATTATTATATCAACTCCATCGATTATGACGGCGCCTAGTGCGTCATACAAAACCAGCTTTCCGCTTCTATCTTTTTTTCCTGACTCAACGATACATAGGTATCGAGCGAGCGAGACAACCTGCCCTACTTACCATCGAATTGTTGCTGTCTAAGCAAATTCTTGACCGCTATATAAAAATATCATGACATTGATTTTTGCAATTTTTACTTGACCGAGTCTAACTTGTTTATGAATTCTGCTGAAACTATTGTAATAGTGTAATTAATTAAGCGCAAAATTGTACATAGCTTTTATCTACATGTTTAAGACCTTACTTCTTTTTTTCATTGTCATTTTGTTCTCAACTAATAAATAATAGAGTTAAAGTAAATTAGGTTAATATTATTATTATAATAAATTAACAATTTTCACTAATTTTTTTCACTAATTTCAAAAAAACATCGTATGTTAAATATTGTTGTACATTGTACACATCGCCTGTGATACAGGTTTATCCTAGTACAGGCATCTAACTCTGTTTTACCTACATTATTTCTAAGACTTATGTTGTATTGTAAAAAAAAAATTAACTTTGAATAAATTGAATAAATTGAATAAATTGAATAAATTGAATACTAATGTTACTGTAACCAACACAGGTACCTTTTTGCTCTCACATAGCTAGCTGTAAAGAAGGGGCTAAGCAGAATTCCATGCAATTATTTCACCAGAATATTCAAGGCTTCTCTTCAAAACAATTAGAAATTGAATTACTTTTAGAAAAACAAAGTTTGAAATTGATTGTTTAACTAAACATTGGTTAAAAGAAACACTTTTAAGCTTTCACGGTTTTTATCTAAACTTACACTATCACTTACGGGATATCTTCCGCGATTAATGTTTAAATTGAGCTCCCGATATTTCGACGCTGTTGCAAGCGCCATGATCACGAGATGGCTGGAGAATGCGGGTGGATGGTAAAAACTTGTTGGGTGCAGACAAATCTGTCTACCCCTCTGTCTAACATTATTCGCGGTTTAGGGAAACTTGCACTCAGTTTAGTGAAATCGTATTTTAACGACAGACATCAGCAAGTACAAATAAATGAGGTCAATACAATGGGTTTAAAAGTAAAGATGGGTGTACCACAAGGCTCGATATTAGCTTCTTTCCTCTTTTTAGTCTATATTAATGATCTACCCCATTTATTTAAAAACCAACCACAAATGGTGTTGTTTGCTGGCGATACTTCTTTAATATTTAAGATAAACAGACGTGCCACAAATCTAGACGACGTAAATAGCGCCCTACTGCAGGTCCATAATTGGTTTACCGCGAATAATTTAGTATTAACTGAGAAAAAACTAAGTGCATAAGATTTGCTTTACCAAATGTCAAAAGTAGTGATTGTGACATAGTATTGAATCAAGAGAAACTAGAATTCATCGATGAAACTGTTTTCAAGTCTACACCATGTCCTCATTTAACATCTCTTGCAGGACGGCTGAGCTCAGCAGCATATGCTGTTAGAAAAATCCGTGAATTTACTGATGTAAATACCGCGACGTTAGTCTATTTTTGTTGTTTTCATAGTATTATGTCTTACGGTATTTTACTACAGGGACGGGCTGCAGACATCGAGTCTATATTTATTCTGCAGAAAAGAGCCATCAGAGCCATATATAATTTACGTAGACGCGATTCTCTAAGAGAACTGTTTAAGGAAATTAACATCATGACAGTACCTTGCCAATACATCTATGGAAACATCATGTACGATTGGAAAAAATCTAAAAGAAGACTAATGTTTCATGACAGATGAGTCTACTTCAGCACACTTACATTTACAAAAAAAAAAGATTTGTTACAATAAAATCCCCGCAGTCTACAACTGAATGAGACGAAATTTAAAACTTGTATAAAAAGCACACTATGTAGGCAAGCATACTATAAGTTGGGAGATTACATTGATGATAAAAATGCTTGGCTCAATGCTGGTCCTGATCCACAACCATAGGGGCAAACTGACTAATTGATTACCTTGTGAAGTTATTGTGGAAGCTGCAGAAAATTGTAAACATATCTTCGCATTGTATCTATAGATTTAATCTCTTAGTATTTTATAATTGCATAGCACATATGTGAGTACTATGTACGATAAAGCTACCATTTACATCTTTTACTGTCTCGAATTTACCCTGGCGGTTGAGAGAATGTCATGCTCACTCAAATGTCTCGCTGACGGTGGCGCGTGTGTCGAGTCGTTTAGTTCCCTTCAAAATGGTTGAGTTGAATTTTGGCTGATCTATGCGTCATGTTCGTGAACGGGCGCTGTCAGTGGGACTGGTCATCTCACAGCTGCCATGGATTATTGTATTTTTGAATTGTTGATTTTATCTTTTTACTCTGGACGCTCTTACTCGCACGTCTTTCTACATCGTTCTCACATGTATGTTTAATCTCGACATGAATGATGTAACCGAGACTTTGTAACAACAATGATTTAAAAGAGTGTCCATGGAGTTTCTTGCCCATTCTTCTCCATAGAGATCTACGCTTTCGAATGGGCAACTACAGTACTTTCACGGGTTATTATGCCCTGTGACTGGGACTGTAGCTTAGTTTTTTTTGTGTTTTGACATTCGAAAGTGCCTGTAATGGTCTAATTGAAATAAATGCTTTGAGTTTGAGTTTGAGTAGGCGCGGAAGGGTGGGGCGGCCCGCGGGCTGAAGAGCAAGTGATGATAAGCTCGCGTGGGGCCGCCCAAACCCCGCAGCGCCGGAGTCGTGACAGAGACAATGCTTGCTGCATGTTGCATGCTTGCTTGCATGTTGCATGCTTCTTTGCGTGCTGCATGCCTGCTTGCGCGCTGCATGCCTGCTTGCATGCTACATGCTTGAAGCACAACAAAAACAGTGGTATAATGAATGCTCGGAAACATAATAGGTATTTCGAACAAATATTATTTCGGTTGAGTGTAACTTCGGAAAAAGTTTTTCGACCAAATGAAACGTCAGAGTAACGAAAAAAATCGAATTGATTGGCAGACGTGACTTCGATGAAGTAAAAAAAAATGAAACGATATAAGTTGAAAAGTTTTGGGTGAAATAGGTAAAAATCGGTCAAATGTTTTTCGAACTTCTGATAGGTAACCATTTTATACACATATATTTTGTTTTTAATGACTCAATACGTCTTGTTATTGGGTGGCAGATACAGAAAATTATCTACTGTTCTATTATATGATTCTTGTTAAACAATAAAACACTTTTTGAGAAAAAGTAACCATAGAATCTTATTCCAAACATCATTGCCTATTTTTTACATGTTTTTTGGGAGTAAAAGTTTGGTCTACTTCAAGTACGACTTGAAAACGATCACAAATTTTAACGTTTTATCGATTTTTTATGATCATTATGGGTGAAAGTGTACATATCGTGCATTTGACCTATAGAATAATCAAGAATGTTTCTTAAACTACAACAAATATTTTTATCAGATCAAAATAAACAATATTTGATTGTTTAATGTTGAATCAAAAATAGTTTGATTCTGAATATCCTGGTCTTAATATCTACCTTTGGAAATTAAGCGCCGCGCGTCGTAAAAGTCATGTTCTGAAAAGTTCTTTAAACTTACCTTTATTTTCAAAATAAACGTATTGCTCTTGTCGTATAAATTAGAAGAACGGCTTCTTTGTCTCATAAGGTTTTTAAAATGGAGTCACAGTGCCCATTTTTAGCACGTGAATGACCAGAAAACAACGTTTGTTTCTGCCAAGGTAGTATTTTAATGAAACTAGGTAGGTAGTACAGTTTTTTCGATCCACGTCTTCTGTACCTACTAGCTGTTTGACTCAATGCGCCGGGTCCTAGGCGATCAGTTCACGTTAGATCTGTCTCTACCTGGTGTATTCTAACCACTCTGTGATTCCAGTATTTTCCTTCTGAATTAGGACCGGCACGTTGGACTGAGCATTTTTATGCTCTAGTTGCAACAAACCTTAGATGCATATTGGGTCGGGGTGCCAGCTACGTTATTATCTAGCAAAAGAAAACCTAACGAAACATTGCAAACGGTGTCTTACAATATTGTGTAGCTTCTCCTTCTCGCTCTTGCATCCTAAATTCTCCATATTATGGTACCCACCATCGCAATAAAGTGCTCAGGGCCTCCAGTACATTAAAGAAGAAAAAGAGGAAGAGGAATGGTGATAATTAAGTTAACTAACTTGGGAAAATCAACAAGTCCATACAAATTGTAAAATTTTTGCAAACAGGCCTTAGGTATATCTGCATTTATATTATATGTATTGTATATCTGTATATCATCAGCCTAATTTGAATTAATTATAATTATGACTACAATGGAGGGATGCAGAAAGATGCTACAGCTGCCAGAGGGTAGTAAGCGTGATCCTTCCATTTTACATAACAAACAAGTACCTACCAAGGAAAACCTAAATTCGTGATACAAATAAACGATAAGAGCTAACTGAGGGAGAGTATCTACTCGCGAACACAGTTGCGCCGATTCCGGAATGAAACGACAACGAGACAATGACACAAACATGCTTAATAGGATCTAGGTATTGGAAAAACATAATAATTACCTAATGTTATCTCTGATTAGCGATGATTTGATTTCGGACGTATCAGCGCTTATCAAAGAGGCGGTTCTTGCGTGCAGTATAACTAGTAGGGAGCTGAGCCGTACTGCACAGAGCAAGTCCCTCGGCCGCCGAATCATGAATAAGCTTCTCGTGTGCTGCTGTCTTCTAATCAGCGTCGTCGCTGAACAGACCTACGAAGGAAACCTGAAGTAAGTTCTCCTCGCTATCCGCTTTGTTAATTACTTATTTACTTTTTTATCCGTTGCGAAACTTCATGCTTCACATATTCCAAGACAGATTCTGTAACTAAATGGTTTTTATACGAAAATTACAATTCAGTTTTATTAGGGGTTAAAGTATGAAATTGCCGACTTTTACTGCAAAATTAAAACTCGTTTTTTTCCAAGATGTAACATATTTATTTAATCACATGATTTGACCAATGTCTGGACTTTAAAAGAGACAGTGATCTCTGAATTTGTTTCGGCTGTTTCTTCTCAGATACGAAACACCGGCCCCGTCTAGCTTTAAAACATAACATGATGTGACGTGTAAAAGTGTTTTTTAAAACCACTTTGCAGAAAGAGATATGATCTATGAATCAAAATATTTACCCTCATTGTCTATACATTGCTGCCATCTAATCGGAAGTTCATTTATGCCTTTGCGATAGAACTCTGGGGATCTAAATTCGACAAACTGTGTGAAAGCATTTTGTACTGCCTCCTGGGAAGAAATTTTTTTACCACGTAGAAAATTGTCTAAATTACGAAAAAAATGGTAGTCAGTTGGAGCAAGGTCTCGCGAGTATCCATCACACTGGACCCGAGACAGTGGCGCGTAGTATTCCACGCGCGCCTGTCTATGACGTAACGGGGGGAGTTTTGTACACCTCACTCCCCCCCGGGACGAGGCACGAGCGGGCCGGCACTAGTCCGGGGCAGCGGAAGTCGCATTAGTTCCCGCTGCCTCCCGACGCAAGTGTGCGAGGCAACACCGGTGTGGTTTTAGTCAGTACGAGTCTGACAGACCCCTCCGCTCTCCCCAGAGCGGAGGACATCCATTGAGGATGTCCACATCGTGAAAAGAAAAGAAAAAAAGGTCTGGCGAAGATCGATCAATAATAGTGAAGATCGATTCACGAGTCGGGGCTGTTGCACTGCCAGTTTCGCCATCATTGTTCGAAGTTCGGCACAGTAAACATCTGCTGATATTGCTTGACCAGACCTGAGAAAGCTATAGTGAATACCACCATAAAGAGACCACCAAACAGTTACCATTACCTTTTTATTGGTAAGCTTTGGTTTAGGGCATTGTTGCGGCGTTTGACCTGGGGTCAACCATTGTATTTTTCACTTACGGTTATCGTAAAGAATCCACTTTTCGTCACATGTCACAATACGATCCAATATTCGTTCATTTCTGTACCGATTCAACAAGGCAGAGCGTTTCTTTCTGCAGATCAGTAAAATCATGAGGCACCCATTTTTCATATTTTTTTTTATCTTTTTGATTTGATGCAAATGAGTCAATATTGTAGGTAAGGTAACGTTAAACCATGCTGCTAATTCCTGGGTAGTTTGACTCGGATCGGCTTCCACCATCTCCTTCAATTCCGCGTTATTCACACCTGTGTGGGCGGTCTACCACGTGGTTCGTTCTTCAAGTCGAAGTTTCCATTACGAAATCGTTTTAACCAAAAACGCGCGGTGCGTTCATTAGCGGTCTCCTCTCCAAACGCAGCATTGATATTGCGAGCCGTTTCTGCCGCGCTAGTTCCGCGTCGGAACTCGTATTCAAAACATTACTCGGATTTTCGAAGTATCGATCTTTTCCGTCTACGCTGAATAAAAAAAAAACCAATTGGAATTCGAAAATCGAATTTTGCACATTTTATATAAGAAAAATGTCACAGCTATAAATGTAAAAAAAGTTTCACTCGAATATCTCCCACCATGAAGGTTTAATGTCAATTCAAAGCATGTATTACTATAAAACGGCAATTTCATACTTAAACCCCTATTATTATGTAACTATGTATTCATTTAGGTAAGCACCTAAGGAACTTATTGAATTTAGCCTAGTAATGCATTGCATGGACACAATCACACAACTGGCACCCTTCTGATATGAAAAAGTAAACTCTTATGAGAGTTTTCTTTTCTTTTGACCACAGTGATATATTACTGTGACCAATCTATCCAGTGCGGGGTGCTAAATTGTTCGAGCTCTCTTCGCTCGCTCGGGCGTTATCCGTTCCCGTCATTCTTAAAATACCTAACAAAATAAGTTAACCACCCAGCATTTTTTTTCATTTAAATAAGTCCCATAAAATAAAATAAATAAAAGCTAATATTTCGTTCTACAGCATCCCAAATATTCTAAAGGCTGAAGCTTTCTTATTTTTCTATCTCCATGCTAGGAGCCTCATCACGGATCACTCGTAGATGCGCCCCATGAAAGTACATAGTGAGCATACATTGTTAGTTGTATAGTAATATAATGTAAGTACATACATAATGTTTGTGTATATTACCCACTAATAGAATAAACTGTAATTATTCCCAGGTTCCACCCGAGGGACACTTCGCGTGTCGTCTCATGGCGAGCGGATAGCTATACCAGTCCTGAACCAACATGGGCACCTCCACCCACCAAGAACACATGGGCACCCCCAACCAACGGTACAACTTGGGCACCTCCAATTAATGTTACCACATGGCGTCCACCAACCAATGGTACAACTTGGGCACCAATCAATAGTACGACTTGGGCACCACCGGTCAACGTAACCACATGGCGTCCCGCAACCAACGGAACAACTTGGTCACCCCCAACCAACGGTACAACTTGGACACCACCAACCAATAGTACGACATGGGCACCACCAACCAACGGAACAACTTGGGCACCCCCAACCAACGGTACAACTTGGGCACCTCCAATTAATGTTACCACATGGCGTCCTCCAACGAACGGTACAACTTGGGCACCCCCAACCAACGGTACAACTTGGACACCACCAACCAACGGTACAACTTGGGCACCGCCAATTAATGTTACCACATGGCGTCCTCCAACGAATGGTACAACTTGGGCACCAATCAATAGTACGACATGGGCACCCCCAACTAACGGAACAACTTGGGCACCCCCAACCAACGGTACAACTTGGGCACCTCCAATTAATGTTACCACATGGCGTCCACCAACCAATGGTACAACTTGGGCACCCATTACGGTCACATGGGCACCCCCAACCAACGGAACAACTTGGTCACCCCAAATCAACGGTACAACTTGGGCACCTCCAATTAATGTTACCACATGGCGTCCACCAACCAATGGTACAACTTGGGCACCCATCAATAGTACGACATGGGCACCACCAGTCAACGTAACCACATGGCGTCCCGCAACAAATGGCACCACTTGGGCCCCCATTACGGTCACATGGGCACCACCAACCAACGGAACAACTTGGGCACCCCCAACCAACGGTACAACTGGGGCACCTCCAATTAATGTTACCACATGGCGTCCACCAACCAATGGCACCACTTGGGCCCCCATTACGGTCACATGGGCTCCCCCAACCAACGGAACAACTTGGGCACCCCCAACCAACGGTACAACTTGGGCACCTCCAATTAATGTTACCACATGGCGTCCACCAACCAATGGCACCACTTGGGCCCCCATTACGGTCACATGGGCTCCCCCAACCAACGGAACAACTTGGGCACCCCCAACCAACGGTACAACTTGGGCACCTCCAATTAATGTTACCACATGGCGTCCTCCAACCAATGGTACAACTTGGGCACCCATCAATAGTACAACTTGGGCACCACCAGTCAACGTAACCACATGGCGTCCCGCAACAAATGGCACCACTTGGGTCCCCATTACGGTCACATGGGCACCCCCAACCAACGGAACAACTTGGTCACCCCAAATCAACGGTACAACTTGGGCACCTCCAATTAATGTTACCACATGGCGTCCACCAACCAATGGTACAACTTGGGCACCCATCAATAGTACGACTTGGGCACCACCAGTCAACGTAACCACATGGCGTCCCGCAACAAATGGCACCACTTGGGCCCCCATTACGGTAACATGGGCTCCTCCAACCAACGGAACAACTTGGGCACCCCCAACCAACGGTACAACTTGGGCACCTCCAATTAATGTTACCACATGGCGTCCACCAACCAATGGTACAACTTGGGCACCCATCAATAGTACGACTTGGGCACCACCAGTCAACGTAACCACATGGCGTCCCGCAACAAATGGCACCACTTGGTTCCCCATTACGGTCACATGGGCACCCCCAACCAACGGAACAACATGGGCACCCCAAACCAACGGTACAACTTGGGCACCTCCAATTAATGTCACCACATGGCGTCCACCAACCAATGGTACAACTTGGGCACCCATCAATAGTACGACTTGGGCACCACCAGTCAACGTAACCACATGGCGTCCCGCAACAAATGGCACCACTTGGGCCCCCATTACGGTCACATGGGCTCCCCCAACCAACGGAACAACTTGGTCACCCCCAACCAACGGTACAACTTGGACACCACCAACCAATGGTACAACATGGGCACCCTCAACCAATGGTACAACATGGGTACCTCCCCCAAATGGTACTACCGACTACTAAAAATGACGATTGAACTACAAAATATAAAATTGTATAGATAAGAAATTAAATGTGCAGGGTCTGTAAGTAGATCTAATTTAGAGCAGTAGTCTCGATTGCATTGAATATACGTTCATAGTTCTAGAAAGTCCCACTTTAAGTCAATTAACGAATGCTGAATAAGTGTATGAATTAATGCTGCTCAAGCTGTTTTACCTTGTAACATACATACATACCTTGCCTGTTTCGTTGAATTGTGAATTTATTTAATTTATTATACATACAAAAATACAATATTCACCTTTTAAACGAGTTTGTTTTCTTTTCACACACAGAAGTGGATAATAAATAATGAATATTGTTTACAACCAAATACTTGAAAGATGACGGCAGCGCTACCATTTGGCCAAACTGTTCGGCTTCAGCATCCTGTCTGCAAGCAGCATTTTTAGATATATGTAATTATCCGCACGTCGTAGCTTTGTTTGGTTATGTTTAATAAAATTCAGCCTTTCCGTCTTTATTTTAGTGTACTCATCTACCAGATATTGGCTAAAAAGAGATCGAAAAAGTATAAGATGATTTTCTTCCGCTTCTTTATTCATTACACGATAAGAGTAAAAACTGGCCTCGGAGACAGTTTTTTTAAGAGGCGTTCTTTTATTGGATCGAGTTGTGGTAGGTAAGCAAATTGAATATCCATCATCACCGCGACAAAATAATAAGGATATTGTGGGGCGTCATATTATGATCGGTTATTATTCGCCGCAGACTTTGGCTGTGACTTTCAAGTATTATGTCACGGTATTCAAACTGTTAGCCTAGCAATTTCTGAAGTCATTTAAGTAAGCCTGGTTTAACATTTAGAAAATTGGAGCACCTTAAACTCACTTCTCTATCATCTTCACCCACGAAATAAATTTGCAAAAACTTTGGTACTGCCTATGAACTTCAGGTTGAGTCTGTTGGTACTGAGATGCAGCTTGCCTATGAACTTTAGGGTGTGTCCGCTGATATTTAGCTGAAGCTTTAGCGCCCGTCTAGGTTATTTTCGAAGCCCTATTTGACTCTGTTGGGGAATGATTTTGAAAAACAGTGATACACGGGTCTCATAATTTTAGTTGAAGAGTGTGTAGGGTAGGTGCTCCAGTGAACGAACACACCCCAGTGAATGAACAAAACTGACTTTTTTCCAAAAAATAAGAAATTAAGATATTTCTACCCAACGTAGTATTTTTTTTCATAATTGCAACTCCTTTTGCCATTATAGTGGCAACATTCATTTCATATTTCACTGTTCGTTTTAAAATGTCGAACGTTTAAAGTTTGCAGTGTTGTTGTAACTGTGTATTTGTTCGGACAAGAATTTAGGACTCGGGTAAGACGCAACTTCTTTGTTAACACATTGTAGCCGTAATTGAATTATGTAACATAAGTTATTTATTAATTTGAATAAAGAATCGTTATGCTATATGTCTTAAATCGATTTCACTGCAATTTTAGCCAGTTTTAAGTAAATTATTAGGTGTCCCAGCATTGGAACTAAAAATCGTTTAAAATCCAGTAAATGAACGACTGTTCATTCACTGGACAAACGTCATTTTCATGTTTTTATTCAAATATGTAATTTATTTTTATGCAATAAGATTCATGTATTGAGAGTAGTTTTAAAAATAGATTTCTGATGTTTAGGCCAGTATTGGGACAGGGTATGTTCATTCATTGGTTCATAAAATCTAGTGAATGAACTAACATTTTTCATCATGTTCAAATATTAGCTTTCGTCATGAAGATGTAACCAATAAATGAACACAATATTTTGAGCTAGATTTCCTGATTGTAAGACCTAGATTCTGTTATTACATTTTTTTTTCTTTCTAATATTGTCCTTTTAGATTACCATGGATTCCAATAAAAAAAAATACGAAAGGTTTCGATATACCCAAGAAACATTGGAAAGAGGTCTTAGATCCATTGCCAATGGAGAACTAACTATTAATAAAGCAAGTAATGTTTATAAAATACCAAAATCTACCCTACATTATACAACCGTCAATGGATACCAATAAAATCGAATGTTTTTTGAGCTACCCCACAATCACTTCAAAGAAGAAAACACAGGCAAAGAAATCTAATCCTATGCCATTTGGATTAACTGGTCAACGGTACAAAGAACACATTGAAATGATAGAAGAGGAAAAGAGAATAAAAGAAGAAGAGAAAAAAAATGAAAATAAAAGGAAAGCAGACGCGAAGGAAAATGAAAAGAGAAGAAAACAAGAAGACAAAGAAAACAAAAGGAAAAAGAAAGAAGAAGAAAAGCTTTCGCGAAAGCGTAACACTAAGGAGCACGAAGAAAGCTCTGGAAACAATCTAGAAAAAAGGCTGGTAAAAAAAGCTAAACCTAACGATGAAATTGAAATCGATGAGTCTATACCGGCGGATGAGTCTGTAACGAAGGATTTATACGGGAAATATGTTATGGCAAGATTCAAGACAGAAAAAAAGAGTACGTCATTATGTAGGTAAAGTTCTTATGGTGAACGATGAAGAACAGAAATATAAGATAGATTTTCTTAGAAAAAAATCTGTATGTGATAATATTGTCAGCTTTGTAAAACCACACGTACCGGATGTGACAGAGGTTGATTTTAAGGACATAGAACGTGTGTTATGTGAACCTGAATATTCCAGACGTGGCTTGATCTCTTTTCACAATGTTACATTTAGAGATGTAGAATAATAACGCCGAACAATAAAAATGACTGGATTGAGACTGATTATTGTTGATTGTTATGTTAATTACTTATTAATGAGGCTGATTAAAGTTTAAGTAAAGTTTGTTTTAACATTTTCGACTAAGTTTACAATTATGTTAACTAGTTAAATATTGATTGTTTTTTTTTATATTTTGATTTAAATATATTTTATATTTTCTTTGAATTAAAAGATATTAACGTACCCTAGTCCTCTATAGGTTTATAGTGATTAGGTGAGAATTTTAAAGCTTTTACTTTGTAATTTTTTATTTATTTTTTATGTTTCTAACAGATTTAGAGGCAGAGAATTATGTTCGTTTTATTTAGTTGATTATTGGATTGCATTTATTGTAATAATTAGAATTTTCCTATATGATTAATTAAACAAAAAATGTGTTCATTTACTGGTTTTATTTAGTTCATTTACTAGAAAATTTCGTTCATTCACTGGGGTTCTAGTGTCTTTTTCATTTTATTGCTAAATATCTAAGAAAGTATACAGATTATTTCATAAAATCAACTCAAAAAATATTTTTAATACAATTCTAATACCAAAATATAGCTGTGGACCATATCCCTTATGAGCAACACACTGTAATATTTTTTTGAAGTTGAAAGATCGCTTAGGTGTTCATTCATTGGAGCCCTTACCATTAATTTTCGAGTCAATCGACTCAAAGAATATAAAGTTTCACAGAAAATTCAACCATTTCACCCTCTTAGGGGTGGAATTTCGAAAAACCCATTCTTAGTGGATACTTACTCTTTACAAAGAATACATCCTCCAAATTTCATATCTTTAGGACCAACTGTTTGGGCTGTGCGTTAATATATCAGTCAGTCAGGACTTTGAATTTTATATGTATAGAAGATATAAGATACACATATTAGATACATATATTTTTATATGTATTTTATATGTAGAGAAATTGTCTGCGCTTGGAATATTTGGGCCTAGTTGTGATGACGCGGGCACGCGGCACAATTCGCAGTCATATGATGTCCTTCCTTGTTTTGGATTTCAAACACTGTCCGTGCGGCATGAGATTAACCCACACATGGCGTATAGACTGCACCGGATCAGCCGTACACCATTATTGATATGTAATGATAAACCCCATTCTGCAACGTAACGGACATACTTCATCGATACGGATTGGGATCAGTCAGCCAGCACTGAGTAGGTGAGCTGATGCCGATCTGGCGGCAGTGGCGGCGCAGTGCTGAGTGCCTAACATACTCGTACATGTGCGGAAACTTGTAGCATTGGAAATCAGGGGGAACAGATGAGGAAGAACAAAAACCTACTTTCATTTATTTATTGTAATTATTATTTAATTATTTCTTTTATTAACTTATTTTTTATCACTTCTTAAAAGTTTAATTTTATTTTTACAATAACTGTATACATTATAATAATTAAAATAACTAAAATAAACTAACTATAAAAGGGTATCAAACAACTCCTCGTTAACGCTGTCAGCCGGTAAGGTGCCCAAGAGACTGGCGGCGTTGCCACGTTGTATGGCAACACTTAGCCTCTAGCCAAGGTAAAAGCCAGCCCTTGGGTTACGGGAAGCGTCCTAGTTGACGCTTCCCGTAACCCGTTTGGAAATTTCCTTTAAAAGGCTGTGAGCACTCGGACCCCACGGCCCCAGAGTTTCAACCCCAAACGGCTCGAAAATATAGTTTCCACAAAGGTTACTATATTTACGCCACTTGAGGTTCTCCGCAGTCGCAGCGGCAGCGCCAGCACAGCACGATAAGCTTGAAAGATGTGACGGCGCAAGAGTATCGATACAAGTTGCGTCCCACACTAAAGGCCTACCCATCTTCCAAGAAAACAGAGACACGCCGTCCGGTCTTCGTCGCGTGCCAAGCCATTGGGCTCTAAGATAGCTGGAACGAGAGCTCGTCGGATGATGTCGTTTATGTTCGCTTGCCGCGCAAAACGGCCCGCACTTCGGCTGCATGACAGTTCGTGGTGTCCAAGGCTGTTGACAGCTTCACCACAGTGACAGAAAAAAAAAAGTAAAAAGTTTCAAGATCAATATACACGTATTTCACAAACGTCCACGTTTGTGAAATACGTGTAGGAGTGGAAAACATGTGCATGCACACACATGTCTCGCAGGTGTGCTCAGAACTTAACAACGTGATTAAAAGCGCCCGATGACGGCCGCTAGTAGCTACGACTCTCGTCTAGCTTCCATGCTTTGGACCCTAAATAAGACAGCCATAAAGTTCAGACGGGACTGAGACCATCGCAAGTGAGCACGTTAAAAAGACGCGTGTATAGTTAGTTCAACCTCCTCCATCGGATGGTGGTGCGACGTGAGGTTTGGGTGCTTGATGTGCTTGTTGCTTCAGTGGTGGTTGTTGTTGCTTCAGTGGTGGTTGTTGTTGCTTCAGTGGTGGTTGTTGTTCCTTCAGTGGTCGTCGGTTCTTGTGTAACAGCGCTGGTTGTTGAGCCTTCAGTGGTAGTTGTTGTTCCTTCAGTGGTCGTCCGTTCTTGTGTAACAGCGCTGGTTGTTGAGCCTTCAGTGGTGGTTGTTGTTGCTTCAGTGGTGGTTGTTGTTCCTTCAGTGGTCGTTGGTTCTTGTGTAACAGCGCTGGTTGTTGAGTCTTCAGTGGTGGTTGTTGTTGCTTCAGTGGTCGTCGGTTCTTGTGTAACAGCACTGGTTGTTGTTGCTTCAGTGGTGGTTGTTGTTCTTTCAGTGGTCGTTGGTTCTTGTGTAACAGCGCTGGTTGTTGAGCCTTCAGTGGTGGTTGTTGTTGCTTCAGTGGTGGTTGTTGTTCTTTCAGTGGTCGTTGGTTCTTGTGTAACAGCGCTGGTTGTTGAGCCTTCAGTGGTGGTTGTTGTTGCTTCAGTGGTGGTTGTTGTTCTTTCAGTGGTCGTCGGTTCTTGTGTAACAGCGCTGGTTGTTGAGCCTTCAGTGGTGGTTGTTGTTGCTTCAGTGGTGGTTGTTGTTCTTTCAGTGGTCGTTGGTTCTTGTGTAACAGCGCTGGTTGTTGAGCCTTCAGTGGTAGTTGTTGTTGCTTCAGTGGTGGTTGTTGTTCTTTCAGTGCTCGTTGGTTCTTGTGTAACAGCGCTGGTTGTTGAGCCTTCAGCGGTGGTTGTTGTTGCTTCAGTGGTGGTTGTTGTTCTTTCAGTGGTCGTTGGTTCTTGTGTAACAGCGCTGGTTGTTGAGTCTTCAATGGTGGTTGTTGTTGCTTCAGTGGTGGTTGTTGTTCCTTCAGTGGTCGTTGGTTCTTGTGTAACAGCGCTGGTTGTTGAGCCTTCAGTGGTAGTTGTTGTTCTTTCAGTGGTCGTTGGTTCTTGTGTAACAGCGCTGGTTGTTGAGCCTTCAGTGGTGGTTGTTGTTGCTTCAGTGGTGGTTGTTGTTCTTTCAGTGGTCGTCGGTTCTTGTGTAACAGCGCTGGTTGTTGAGCCTTCAGCGGTGGTTGTTGTTGCTTCAGTGGTCGTCGGTTCTTGTGTAACAGCGCTGGTTGTTGTTGCTTCAGTGGTGGTTGTTGTTCTTTCAGTGGTCGTCGGTTCTTGTGTAACAGCGCTGGTTGTTGAGCCTTCAGTGGTGGTTGTTGTTGCTTCAGTGGTGGTTGTTGTTCCTTCAGTGGTCGTTGGTTCTTGTGTAACAGCGCTGGTTGTTGAGCCTTCAGTGGTAGTTGTTGTTCTTTCAGTGGTCGTTGGTTCTTGTGTAACAGCGCTGGTTGTTGTTGCTTCAGTGGTGGTTGTTGTTGCTTCAGTGGTCGTCGGTTCTTGTGTAACAGCGCTGGTTGTTGTTGCTTCAGTGGTGGTTGTTGTTCTTTCAGTGGTCGTTGGTTCTTGTGTAACAGCGCTGGTTGTTGAGTCTTCAGTGGTGGTTGTTGTTGCTTCAGTGGTGGTTGTTGTTCCTTCAGTGGTCGTTGGTTCTTGTGTAACAGCGCTGGTTGTTGAGCCTTCAGTGGTGGTTGTTGTTGCTTCAGTGGTGGTTGTTGTTCTTTCAGTGGTCGTTGGTTCTTGTGTAACAGCGCTGGTTGTTGAGCCTTCAGTGGTAGTTGTTGTTCCTTCAGTGGTTGTCGGTGCTTGTGTAACAGCGCTGGTTGTTGAGCCTTCAGTGGTGGTTGTTGTTGCTTCAGTGGTGGTTGTTGTTCTTTCAGTGGTCGTTGGTTCTTGTGTAACAGCGCTGGTTGTTGAGTCTTCAGTGGTGGTTGTTGTTGCTTCAGTGGTGGTTGTTGTTCCTTCAGTGGTCGTTGGTTCTTGTGTAACAGCGCTGGTTGTTGAGCCTTCAGTGGTAGTTGTTGTTCTTTCAGTGGTCGTTGGTTCTTGTGTAACAGCGCTGGTTGTTGTTGCTTCAGTGGTGGTTGTTGTTGCTTCAGTGGTCGTCGGTTCTTGTGTAACAGCGCTGGTTGTTGTTGCTTCAGTGGTGGTTGTTGTTCTTTCAGTGGTCGTTGGTTCTTGTGTAACAGCGCTGGTTGTTGAGTCTTCAGTGGTGGTTGTTGTTGCTTCAGTGGTGGTTGTTGTTCCTTCAGTGGTCGTTGGTTCTTGTGTAACAGCGCTGGTTGTTGAGCCTTCAGTGGTGGTTGTTGTTGCTTCAGTGGTGGTTGTTGTTCTTTCAGTGGTCGTTGGTTCTTGTGTAACAGCGCTGGTTGTTGAGCCTTCAGTGGTGGTTGTTGTTGCTTCAGTGGTGGTTGTTGTTCTTTCAGTGGTCGTTGGTTCTTGTGTAACAGCGCTGGTTGTTGAGTCTTCAGTGGTGGTTGTTGTTGCTTCAGTGGTGGTTGTTGTTGCTTCAGTGGTCGTTGGTTCTTGTGTAACAGCGCTGGTTGTTGAGTCTTCAGTGGTGGTTGTTGTTGCTTCAGTGGTGGTTGTTGTTGCTTCAGTGGTCGTCGGTTCTTGTGTAACAGCGCTGGTTGTTGAGCCTTCAGTGGTGGTTGTTGTTGCTTCAGTGGTGGTTGTTGTTCTTTCAGTGGTCGTTGGTTCTTGTGTAACAGCGCTGGTTGTTGAGCCTTCAGTGGTGGTTGTTGTTGCTTCAGTGGTGGTTGTTGTTCTTTCAGTGGTCGTTGGTTCTTGTGTAACAGCGCTGGTTGTTGAGTCTTCAGTGGTGGTTGTTGTTGCTTCAGTGGTGGTTGTTGTTGCTGCAGTGGTCGTTGGTTCTTGTGTAACAGCGCTGGTTGTTGAGCCTTCAGTGGTGGTTGTTGTTGCTTCAGTGGTGGTTGTTGTTCTTTCAGTGGTCGTTGGTTCTTGTGTAACAGCGCTGGTTGTTGAGTCTTCAGTGGTGGTTGTTGTTGCTTCAGTGGTGGTTGTTGTTGCTGCAGTGGTCGTTGGTTCTTGTGTAACAGCGCTGGTTGTTGAGCCTTCAGTGGTGGTTGTTGTTGCTTCAGTGGTGGTTGTTGTTCTTTCAGTGGTCGTTGGTTCTTGTGTAACAGCGCTGGTTGTTGAGTCTTCAGTGGTGGTTGTTGTTGCTTCAGTGGTGGTTGTTGTTGCTGCAGTGGTCGTTGGTTCTTGTGTAACAGCGCTGGTTGTTGAGCCTTCAGTGGTGGTTGTTGTTGCTTCAGTGGTGGTTGTTGTTCTTTCAGTGGTCGTTGGTTCTTGTGTAACAGCGCTGGTTGTTGAGTCTTCAGTGGTGGTTGTTGTTGCTTCAGTGGTCGTCGGTTCTTGTGTAACAGCACTGGTTGTTGTTGCTTCAGTGGTGGTTGTTGTTGCTTCAGTGGTCGTTGGTTCTTGTGTGGCAGCGCTGGTTGTTGCAGCAGTGGTTGTTCCTTCAGGAGCACTGGTTGTTGATGCTTTAATGGGAGTTGTTGGTTCGTTAGTTGGAGGTGGTTCTACTGTATTTGTGCTGCTTGATTTTGACACAACGATAGTGTTGGGTATATCAGTATTGTTTGATGTCAAATCGTCAGCATTACTTGATGGTGACCAAGTGGTACTGCTGAATCCTGGCACAACAGTAGCGTTTGAAGTCCACCACGGAATGGTGACATTAACAATAACAGAAGGTTCTAACGTAGTTTTCATCGATGTCGCACCTGTAGCGGTGGATGGTATAGTTACGTGTTCCCATGGCCGGGTCGCATTCGTCGCAGTAGACGTAGTTTTTATATTAAGAGAGGTTGTCGTGCTGCTGTTAAACGGTAGGGTCGTGTGGTGTGGAAGTGTAGTGATCGGTGCCTTGGTGGTGGAAGCACGCGCCGTGCATCCGGCGCTCTGCGGCCAGTCGCACACATGCAGCGCGGGGTTGAAGTGCAGGCCGGCGGGGCACTGGCGGCACGTGGGCGCGGCGCGGCCCGCCTCGCAGTAGTAGAACAACTGGCAGTCGTCGGGGTGCGGCATCAGCGCGTCGGGGCTGTTCTGCGCGCTGCATGACACCGGTGTCACCGACTTCTCCGCGCACCGAGCTGGGATGTTGCGCGCCTGAGGTATCCTGTGTACACAAACCTCTTTTAAGTCCTCCTAATACTTTCTATCATAAATTATACTCATCGCCTGCTTGAGTTCCCCCCAAACGCCGAATTAAATCATTTATTTCTTTGCAAAGATGGGTGATACGAAAGCATTTATTAAAAACCAACCACAAATGGTGTTGTTTGACGACGATACTTCTTTAATATTTAAGATAAACAGACGTGCCACAATTCTTGACGACGTAAATAGCGCCCTACTGCAGGTCCATAATTGGTTTACCGCGAATAATTTAGTATTCAATGAGAAAAAACTAAGTGCATAAGATTTACTCTACCTAATGTCAAAAGTAGTGATTGTGACATAGTATTGAATCAAGAGAAACTAGAATTCATCGATGAAACTGTTTTCTTAGAGATCATGCTCGAATCAAGTCTACACCATGTTCTCATTTAACATCTCTTGCAGGACGGCTGAGCTCAGCAGCATATGCTGTTAGAAAAATCCGTGAATTTACTGATGTAAATACCGCGACGTTAGTCTATTTTAGTTATTTTCATAGTATTATGTCTTACGGTATTTTACTATAGGGACGGGCTGCAGACATCGAGTCTATATTTATTCTGCAGAAAAGAGCCATCAGGGCCATATATAATCTATGTAGGCGCGATTCTCTAAGAGAATTGTTTAAGGAAATTAACATCATGACAGTACCTTGCCAATACATCTAGGAAAACATCATGTACGTTAGGAAAAATCTGCATTTATTTAGTAGAAGAGGCGACAGACACCACTTTATTGATAGATCAGGGGCCATCTAGTTCAGCCAGGTTTCAGGCTAAGTAGACTGTAGGGGTACTGTTTAAAATGACAACTGAATGAGACGAAATTTAAACCTTGTATAAAACGCACACTATGTGGGCAAGCATACTATAAGTTGGGAGATTACATTGATTATAAAAATGCTTGGCTCAATGCTGGTCCTGCTCCACAACCATAGGGCCAAACTTATTGGTTACCATGGGAAGTTATTGTGGAAGCTGCTGAAGATTGTAATCATATCTTTGCATTGTATAGATTCAATCTCTTAGTATTATATAATTGCATAGCACATGTATGATTACTATGTACGATAAAGCTACCATTTACTTCTTTTATTGACTCGCATTTTCCGTAGTGGTTGAGAGAATGTCATGCTCACTAAAATGTCTCGCTGATGGTGGCGTGTGTGTCGGGTCGTTTAGTTCCCTTCTAAATGAGAGAGTTGAATGATGGCTGATCCATGCGTCATGTTCGTGAACGGGCGCTGTCAGTAGGTACTGGTCATCTCGCAGCTGCCATGGATTATTGTATTTTTGAATTGTTGATTTTATCTTTTTACTCCGGACACTCTTACTCGCACGTCTTTCTACATCGTTCTCACATATATGTATAATCTCGACATGAATGATGTAACCAAGATTTTGTAAAAACATATTGATTTAAAAGAGTGTCCATGGAGTTTCTTGCCCATTCTTCTCCATAGGATCTACGCTTTCGAATGGGCAACTACAGTACTTTCACAAGTTATTATGCCCTGTGACTGGGACTGTAGCTTAGTTTATTTTTTGTGTTTTGACATTCAAAACTGCCTGTAATGGTCTAATTGAAATAAATGCTTTGAGTTTTTGAGTTTTGCATCATCGTGTAAAAAGATTAGGCAATATTAGGTTTAATCGTAGGCAAAAGAGATCACAATATTCGTTACAAAATGAGCAATTATGTTAAAGTATTTGTTTTGTAACTTGTGTCACAGAATACATGTAATAGTTGCTGTTTTCGCTTGCTCCCTCGATCTTTCTAGGGCTTTCGATCTGGTTTCCTACGATATATTATGGAAGGAACTTGGAGCTATAAGCCTGCCTATCGAGCTTACAAATATTTCGACGCTTTTGTGCCAGATCTAGGCTTATCCAAACTCGCGACCGTTATGCCCATGAATAACTCAGACAAGGATGACGTTGAAGTACCTACTCACTTCAGCACACTTCCTGATCGGGGAAGCACCAATCACCGTACCTTCACCAAACTTGAAAGACGGACCTGTCAGCAAACTATCTCGATAGCAGCACACTCAGAAGCTCTTGAATGAGTTATGGCAGCGATGGCAGCATGAGTAGGTATTTAGCCCGATCACAGCAACGCCCGAAGTGGTTAAAGACAATTCTAGACTTGGAGATTGGTCTGATAGTGCTCGTAAAGACAGGCAATACTGTTCCAGGGAAATAGCTACTTGGGACGCATCGTAGATAAACACCTTGGCCAAGACGCAGATACTAGAGTGTATCGTGTGAAAACCGGTAAGCACATAGTTAAGCGATCAATAGGTTTTGTCTCCTACCTGTAGACACCAAGATTTAAGTTTTAAATGCATACCGTGTAGGTTTATTTAATTATTGTATGTTCCGAAGTAAGATTGATTTACTGAGCATTAACTTTCATTATATTTCTTTGGAGGAGGCCTTCACATGCGGAGGGGTTCTTGCAAGTTAATAAAAAAAATACGTTATTATAGATTAGTATAAAATAGTGTAGTAAGTAGAAAATCCATGTAAACTTTTTAAAATTGCAAGAAGTTTTATTTTTGGCTTTTTATTTTATTATTATTAAACTTTAATTAGTTTACAGTTGGTTATAGTTTTGACTATATACCATTTTGTGTCTAGTATTTGATTGTTATTTGCAATGTGTACCTAAATTAATTCAACGTTACAATTTTATTTGGTTTAAAAGAACTTAAACCTCTTTTGGTGGGCGGTATGTTGAGAAGGATTATACCTGTTTAGAGTTATGTGTCACAGTTGTGTTCGTCGTTTAATAGGAGCATGTCAAAATAGAATACTTAGTTGAAAATAAAGCTTTGAAAGAAACACACGTATTTATTACACCAGTTTCTGTGCCAACCGAAACCTTAAACCGCTAAACAACCTGCAATCGCTGACCGCTGGAATGGTTCTCTATTGTATTCCCTAACTTTTTTATCCATAATCTAAACTGCCATATTTTTTTGTCCTAATCATCATTTTTCCGAATAATAACTTGCCCGAACTTGATGTCACATGCCATAACATTTAAATCCCTAAATACAATATGCCTTAAATCCGTTTTTCATAAATATTATAATCGATAATAATATACAATAAAAGTTATGTCCTAAATTAATCATCATCTCAATAATTCACATCATTATCATGTGCATTCATGGCACGAGACATACTCGTTTTAGAGCAATAGCCAAGTTATTCGGCTTCGATGATGGAGCAGCCCTACCCAACAGGACTGATGTGGATGCGGCCAGCGAACTGAGAAGCGATCGCGATGGATAAATGAGCTTGTTTAATGTTGATTATACAATAAAAGAGGATGTTGAAGTTTGAAAGTTCTTTTTAACCTGCTTAAAAAAAGGAGGTTCTCAATTTAAAAAAAAAAACAGCAGTTCCATACAATTTGACAGAGTAGGTATTGCACTTTCGTAGGAAATACCAGATTTTTTTAAAATAACCGACTAAAAATTTCTATGTGGGGGTTCAGAATGGTGTACTGATGTGTATGTGGTCTCGTTTTCGCGTCGGTGTCCCTTCCACCCCATATACTGATAATGTTACGAGTGTTATAATGCAAACGAAGATACTCACGTCTTGGGGAGGACGCTTCCGGCCAGCAGGCAACACATCACTATCAGCTCGTACATGGTGGAGACAGGAGCCGCTGTGCCTCCGCACGCACCAGCGCTATTACTTATTGTGCGCTCGAGTGGCCAAGGGGCTGTACAATGTAAAGCGTACTGCGAACCACTCGATGACGACAATCTCTCGCTCTCAACTCGAGTGGTCGATGGATCACGTTGAGCCCTACATGTGAACCACTTGTCTGCTATATCGGGAGACTTCAGTCTTGTGAATTATATTGAAGTTTCCTTGTACCTACTGATAACAGCACGACCATTGTTTTGAGTTGAAAAGCGCCTTTATTTTGTTACAGTAACACCCTTATATATAGTCAAGTTAAAGTAATTACTTGAGCTTAAGTAATTACTTGCAAAATTTCTATGCAATAGACAAAAATTTAAGCGAATTTAGAACTTTAGAATAATAAAAAACTAAGAATTCTAACTTTTTACAGTTCTAACTTTAAGCAATTACTAAACTACCTAAGTAATAAAAATCGTTTTCGAAGTTCAAGTAATACTACTGACGGTTTCTTTGTGTTATGTTTTTGCCATGTATGTATGTATGTAGTGTAGCGAAAATAAAAAAATAGAGATCTTCACTGCTATACGTTTAATTTAGATTTTGATTAAAAATACAAAAGTTAAAATGAAATGTTGTTAAAAAAATTATCTTTAGTCGCCTTTGTAATAAAATTTTTAATTAACGATCCGTGTAAATATATTGACAAGTATATTTAAAAGAAAAGCATACCTAGTTAAATTTGGAAATTCAGAAGACCTAAGATACAATTGCATTGCAGCCGGTAATTTGAATTTTAAATTCGTAAAGCTAAATTTGTTGCATAAAATACACATTTAAACGGAATAATTCGAATTTTAAAATTTAGGTGAGTAAAGGTAAAGTAAAATAAACTAATTAAGCTAACATAATACTAAAAAAACAAAAAAAAACTGGCTAATCCTCCCTCCCTGTCCTGAGCTCGCTCCGTGTGCTCTCTTATGCTCTCCGCCTTCAAAGTCGTTCCGGACAGACGTCTGGTATGATCTTTAAAATATGACGTGGATGTTCTTTAAATATATACATGGAGCAATTTTAACCCTTACTACTTTCATAGGTTCGTGAATTGTTGGCATACAGGTACTCGACACCACTCTTACATCAAGGGCAACAAAACCACTGTTGACCTGTAATTGGCCTACTTGAAATAAATGCTTTGATTTTGATTTTTTTTTTATTTTGACCATTGTAATCTTTCTATGGCTTTCCTCCGTAATTCTCGAGCATACAAAACAAACCGTTCGGCTTTAACTCTCAATGTTAGTGACACTGTTTGGAGACGAAACTTCACTAGATCCTCTGGAACAGATTATTTTCCCGGAAAACTTGCTCCTCGTCTTGTTTAATGCCATGTGACTCTAGAGTTGTGTCTAGGACAACTTATGTTCTTCAAGACTGTGATTCTGTTCACTCTGGGCAATATCACATAAAAGATATTCTAAAGTGATTTCCTCTCTTATTTTTTGACTTGATGTTCTTATCTGTGAGTTCAAGTTCTTTATATTTGACTTCAAGTTCTCTATGATTGACTCGAAGTCCCATCTTATCTAGTCCCTTCTTTTTGACTGAAGTCCTTCTTTTTGACTGAAGTCCTTCTTTTTGACTGAAGGCCTTCTATTGCTGACTTGAAGTTCTATTGTTGACTGAAAGTTCTATTTAGACTTGATGTTCTTTTTTGACTGCAAGTCCTATTCTTGAATTGGAACACTACATTTGACTGGAGTCGTTATTTTTTTTACCGGGGTTCTTTTTTAGTTGACTTCAGTCGATGTATCTTCCTTGATTCATATATGTTATTCTTAGCGTTTGTATATATATTTGGGATTCCTAGTTTTTAAGTCTTTAGCTTTCAGTTTGCTTATAGTTTTAGTGGACGCATTGAGAGCTCACTCTGATAACGTTTAAGTTGAAGGTTGACTTTCGATTTTCTTTATTATCAGCTGCAGTTCAAGTTCATTCGTTAGGTATATTTAGGTTATTTATTAGTTTACGCTAGGTTATTTGTAGGTTAAGTAGATTAATGTTTAAATAATGCTTCTTTTCCTTTTAATTCTTTTTTTCGCTACTTAAGCCGTTACTTTCAACAGGTCCCATATTCCCTTATTTATTCTTTTAAAACAGTTTACTGTTAGGGATGTCACCTTTCTCTAGTGTGTCACTTTTTAGGGTGTTACCGTTTCATAGTGTTGTCACTTTTTATCGAAACTATTGATTTTTTTTTCTTTGCTGGAAAGAGGTTAATGCAGTGTTTCCCTGCATGAAAGCTTCAATGCTACGAACTTTTTAGCTCTTTGGTGGATTTTAGAAAAGAAAAAAGTCATATAATTTTGAAATCTAATTGTCAGAATGAAAAAAATAGTCAATTTTTTTATTGGCATCTGGCAGTCGCGTTTACAGAGACATTGAGATGAGTCAATACTAATTTTTTATGGTAAAATAACCATTTACTGCGAATGAACTAAATATTATTTAACAAATTGGTCTGTGATAGTTTTTCCGGCAATGTTTCATGTGAGGAATATTTGGTGGAAGATTAAGCTAGACAGAGCCAACTTTTTTTAGGCTCCAACTTATACTTGTACACTGATTGCTATCAGTACTCTACATATTTTAAGAACATCCACGTCATAATTTAAAGAACATACCAGACGTCTAAAATTCAAATTACCGGCTGCAATTGCAATTGTATCTTAGGTCTTCTGAGTTTCCAAATTTAACCATGCTTTTCTTTTAAATATACTTGCCAACATATTTACACGGATCGTTAATCAAAATTTTTATTACAAACGCGACTAAAGATAATTTTTTAATAAAAATTTTATTTTAACTTTTGTATTTGTATTCTAAATCTAAATTAAACGTATAGCAGTGAAGATCTCTATTTTTTTATTTTCGCTACAGTAGGTAATGGAAAGGACGGGTCATGTAATATGTTTCTGTGAGAGCTGTGAGGGGTGCTTGTAACGCAGTAGAGTAAGACATAAATAATGTGCATGTTTGTTTGTTCTTTTAAATAACTAAAGAAAACTCGTGTAACAATTTCTTATTGTTTATTGTAGAATATCAAACTTTTGGTAGCATCATCACAGTAATTGCTATTTACACGCACTTTACTTGAAAGATTTTTTTTATTTTTATTTTAAAGTTAATTATGTAACGTAACACGTTAAGTTTAACACCCAACTATGTAAAACTATGAATCTCTGTGAGCGCGTGGCGTGTCACATGTAGGGGCGCGCGTGCGCTCGGCGCCTAATGCCCGCGCGTGCGCTCGGCGCCTACTGCTCGCTCGGCGGCTCGTCCGTGAACTCGTCGCAGCGGTCCTCCAGCTCGTACTGGAACAATCGGACACCATACATATACAATAAGGGTTCGATTACGAACTAGGACAGGTGCAAACTAGGAAATTTGCAAATATACCATCGCAAAATTTCTGATGCGTGTACCACTTTTTAACTGTCTATTTTTATTTCCTGACAAGATAGTGGTTACCAAGATCGGTAATCGCTCACACGGACATACCTATAACAGCTGATTATGAGAATGCTGAAAACAGACAGTTGGGTCACCTTACCATAGAACTTAGGACAAAAAAGTGACAGGAAAATAGATTATGAATGATGGTCTTTAGGTACATAATACATCACACTTAGTAGTCTAGGTCTGGCTTTTTAAATAAAGCATTCCGACTGGGAGCGGAAGACAAAAACCCGGATATTGTGGCGCAACTCGTGTGAGGCGTACGTGAGTACGTCCAGCCGTCAGCAGTGCAGTACTCACCTCGTCGAGCTGCAGACACTTGCCCCACTCGGCCAGCGTGATGCGATGGTCGTCGTCCTCGTCGCAGCGGTCCAGGAAGGGCGCGATGCAGTGCTCCAGCGCCATTAGCGGCGCGCGGATCGGGAACAGCTCGTGCCGGGACACGAACCTGCGTCATACACTTATTAACTCACAGCTTGCGGCAACAGCAACTTTATAAAGTATACTAAAAACCGGGATTCTGCAAAAGAACTTACGAACATCATACACAAAACAAAAAATATACAATGTAGAGCAGCTGCTGAACCGCCTCATGTCGCCTCGATATAATTTATCATAGCTTCTTATAACTACTTAATGTCAGTATCCGGCTGTAGGTATTTCAATCTAGATTTGTAATGTATCGCAGGATCTAGATGGATGTTTCGCTGCTATCTACTTCAACATGTATAGTAAGGCAGTTAATCCACACAAGATTGTATGGTATGGCGTGTTCCAACACTGGTGGATTCTGCTAATGCAGACCGTCATACAGCTTCGGGTGCGCTCGGGAGAGTTCGGAAGTGGTCGTACCTGTCATTGTCGTGGGCGTCGAGGTCGCACCACTTCCAGATGGCTGCGTTGGTCCAGCGGCGCGTGAGATTGGACTCGGCCTCGCGCTCCATCTTCAGGTAGTGCGGTGTCAGCTCGCGGCGCTCTGCCATGTCACGCATGATGTTGAACAGCCAGTCGCGCATGCGCCGCGGGAAGTCCAACATCTCGTTTTCGTTGCATTCCTGTTAGACAGACAATAAAACATAAGACACAAAGAGGTCTATCATGTGTCCCAGCTGCAGGAACATTACAAGCGGACTATGCTTAACCAGCTACAGATACATTTAGGGAATAGAAAAAATGTCGTCAAGAGGTTTAACCTATCGCAAAATAGATTTTACCGCTTTCTGATTGTTTTCATCGCTTTCACATCAACCTGGGACATAAATAAAAAAACACTATTGATTGTTGATCTCTGCATTCTCCCATCAGGATAAGTTTGTGTCGTTAGCGGGTGCAGGAGTACTGACCGGCATCTCGCGACACGTGCCGTAGTACTCGATCTGCACGTGGTGGTACTGCGGGCCGCGGCACAGCTCGGACCCATCCAGGCACAGGCAGCGCTGCTGGTACACCTCACAGTCCGACGACCAGGTCTCGTTGTGGTTGGTGCACACCTGCGGACAAACGTACGGTTACCATCACGTAACCCCAGCTACATAGCACGTGGTCTTCTTCGCCGTGTTATTATTCCTTTGTAATTTCAAATGAGCCAGATCGAACAGAACTCTGCCACCTCGATAGCGTTAGCAGTGGCCTCAGAAGTCCCACAAGGTGCAGTTGGAGTTGCATAAGGAACGGGACAGGAGCCACCTCTTGTCTTGCTCCTTGTGCTTTCTGCTATGTGGCTCCGTAGTCACATTTACTTTACCTCATGGTAAACGCGTAGTATGACCGGCAAAAACAATCACGTTTGCTTTTTTAATAGCTAAAGGATGTTATCAAATTATCAATTAATTTATCAGTATGATATCACCGATTTACATTAATAGCCACAATCTGATGATGATCTAATTAAGTAAGATGATCTAATCGACATTGAAACTATCACGTATAGAAAAAAAAACTGTAGATATAAAAAAATATATGCGTCAGACTTTCGGTGACATAACAATCAATTTTTATTATAATTCCGGAACTACACACATCAAAAGTATCTAGGGATCAACATATATTTTTGCAATAACTTTTCTCCTGATTGATATTAATTAAAATTTTCTTTAAGGATTCATCAAATAAAGTGTTTTCGTTTGTCACAGTAACGATAAACCAAGTCACCTTTGCATTAATAAAGAAATTTGCCATTTTCCTAATAAAGGGATTTTTGACATTTGAACCACTAACATTAAAGTTCGAAAAAAAGACTGAAATAACAGTTTTCTTTAAAATTTTATTGGGTAACTTAAACAATTAATAATCCGTGTTTCTACCGCGAACACTAACAACACAAGAACATCGGTTTGGCATACTCAAAATGAGTTCATCCAAATCACGCTGTGGAATGGCCGCCCATGTTCGTTGCAACAACAAAAAAAGGTCTTCTTGCGACTGGATACCCTCCATATTCGGCAGAGCTCTTCTCTGTAGCATATCCCATGCATGCTCAATCGGGTTCAAGTCTGGCGACTGAGCAGGCCAGGGCAGGACATTGATGTTAGCTGCGGCGAGAGTCTGTCTTACAACTCTTGCGGTGTGCGGTCGTGCATTATCATGCATTAACTGAAATAAGGGACCGATTTGCACTTGTAGAGGAACGATGACGTCTGATACAATCGTCTCAGCATAAATTTGAGCGTTGAGGTTGCCTCTGATCCAAATCAACTCAGTTCTTCCGCCGATCCAAATACCCGCCCATACCATGATGGTTCCACCACTATAAGGATGGACTTCCTGGCAGGATTTTAATCGCTGTTGGCGTCCAGGGGTTCTCCAGTGTCGTATACGTCTTGTATCCGGTCTCATACCAAAACGAGACTCATCAGAAAAGCACACGAAACGCCATTGTTCTTCTGCCCAATTTCTGTGTTCAAGCGCCCATTGATATCGAATCCTACGATTGTGCATTGCTATAGGTGGTACCCGTAGCGGTCTTCGGGAATGAAGGTTCACTTCATGCAAGCGGTTTCTGACTGTTTGGTCGCTAATTAAGTTCCCTGAAGAGTGATGAAGCCTCACGGCTAACATCATGGCGGTTATTGTTGGAGCTCTTCGAGTTAAGATTTGAATGTATCGGTCTTGTCTCCGTGTGGTGCAGCGATACCGTCCTCCATGGCGCTCAGCCACGGTACCAGTGCTTCGGTAACGTGTCCAAAGTCGACTGATAACACTCTGACTTGTATTCAGAGCTAAAGCCACAGTACGTTGCCGGGAACCAGCTTCTATCATTCCCACGGCTCTGAGCATTTCTTCCCTGCTTAAATGACGTCGCCGCTCCATAATAACGTTGGTTTTAATCAGTAGTAGGGAAACAGTAGCACTAATAATGTCTTCAATGCGTTGTATGTTTTTATAGGGAAAATATTGACAGCTTATTTTCATCTTTTACTCGAATTTGATTGAGAGTTCCTGATTCAAATTATGAAATGCACCAAAAAGGATCCATATAAATTTATAAAATCATAAATTTATTACAAAGCCACATCTCAATCTCAAGAAATCCGCATAAAAATGCTTGATCCCTAGACACTTTTGATGTGTGTATTTAGAACGGATCTAGATTATTTGCAATTAAATCGATTGAAAATGTATTAATCGTTCCAAAACACGATTGCCATCGCAATTTTGCAATTCAATAACTTTCTTGGCCCGCCCTGCAGTTTAGTAATGCTAGTGTAAGAGTGGTAGAGTAGGGCTGGTTACATCCGACCCGTGGTGAAGCTCACCTTGCGGCGCGAGTCGGTCTCGTAGGGGCACTCCTTGATGCAGTTGCAGACGGCGTCGCCGTGCTCGTCGATCTCGCACACGCGCCCGGCGCTGCAGTGCACCCGCAGGCAAGGATCTACCAACAACACCATCAAATTTTATTGAAAATGAACATTGCTGATATACATACATATAAGATCATGTTCTCAGAAAATATAATATTCAAAAATAAGGTCCGGATCATCGGTTTCTGATGCAATAGTCGTCACTAACAGTCTGTTCTTCATTCTCATCAATTGAGCCCTTGTCTGCCCTGTAACTGAATGTATACTTGACGTTAGTTAATGATTATTTAAGATAATAAAGAGCAAGTGTTACCGTCGAGAATGTTGACTTCGTTGTCGCCGCCGCCGTTCTCGTGGGACGCCTCGTTCATGATCTCGTTGACGCGTGACCGCTCAGCATCCTGCAACACATCCATCCGCGTCTCAAATCCATCGTCTATTACACGCAAATGGTTTTTAATACAAGACGGATATTCAGAAGACCGCGTCATGGTCATGTGATGCAAAGGAATGAGGAACTGCCGGGAAGTTTTGAAAGAATGTAAGAATGTGGCTGTAAGAGTAAGGGAACACCAAAGAAGCTACTTAGGACAATGGAAAGAACGACAATGGAAGATGATATGGGTAATAAAATAAGGTTGGGTGACAAAATAGAAAATGCTGCGCCGATCTCAAATAAATAGGGATAAGGACAGGAGGATGACGAGGGTTAGCCCGGTAGGCAGTGGTCACCTGGAAGCGCCTCTCGTCGAGCCGCTCTGCCATGCCGAGCTCCAGGTGCTCGGCCTCCGCGTCCTCGCGCAGCGGCGCCGCGTCCGGCGCGCCGGGCCGCTCCGTCGTCGTGGTGCGCAGACGCCGGTGCCGCCGCCGGTGACGCTAACACGAAAACACACGATAGACTGCTGCCATAGTACTTTATCAAGTTTCTCTAAGTCTCCACATAGCAACTAGATTTACACAGTAAGCCTGACCTCTCTTGAGGTCTTGTCATGTTCCGCCGTAGAAAATGAACGAAAACCAGTATCCTAATTAATTGCATAACCCAAAACGCACCGTCTATCACCACCAGAATAATTAGAAGAAATTCTTAATCCATTGCTTAGAATGTTTTAAAAATTCGTCTGCTCGAAAACATAAATAACGTAACGAATATGAATTGTCCCAATAAATTGTAAAGATCGAGAGTGTGTAACGCAATCACCTAGCTAGCGGAACGGTAAAGCTTAGATTTGCATGCAAGCGTTGAGCACGAAGCGGCTGCCCGTGAACTTTGGCTATCCAAACAGTTGGTCCATTCGACCAACTCATCACATCATCATGGAAGTCATTCACTTCCATTGGTCAGCAGGATATTCCAACAGCAATAACTCCGATGATGTATCTCACCTCAGCGTCAACTGTGCACAGGACTGCTACCACAAGGGCCAGCGCTAGGAAACCCCTCATCGTGTAGTTCGTCTACCTACAACAAATACATTAACTTCAGTTACTTCTACGTCGAGCGGAATTCGACCACGTCATGTGAACGCCCAGGGGAGCTAAGATTATGAATCGGTCGGTGTTCTTTGCTCATCAGACTTGACAAGGCTCGACAGCCGACTGGACGAAAGTTTCCATACAGAACGGCAGGGCAAACATCGAGCATTTTTTTTAAACAAGGTTCTTGTGTTTCCTGCATAAAAAGATTATGTATCTACACGGATGAGATGAACCCGGACTGGCGGCCCGAGCTGTGACACAAACTTGCGATAATGTTGTGCCGAGCACATTTTATGGGGCGGTGTAAAAATATTGTTATGAGGGTTTTAACAGTTTGCTCCATTTTACAATTAGGCCGATGGACGTTGGTCGTATAGCTACAACCAATACACATGGAAACCTAAGTATGTTGCAGTTGAAATGTTTGCAACATTGAACACCTTTAATTTTGCATTGCATCGTGAGTTCCACTTCTTAAGTTTTTCTAACTGGACTGTTTCTGTACGCAAATGCAACTAAAAGCTGAGTTTGAGTGGAATAATGCATTTAGTATGAAGGTGGCTTTGTTTCATAAGCGCGCAAATTACTATCGATGTCCGGTGCACTATTTTAGACCGACGACGAATAATTTAAATCCCAAGAGATTTCTTTGAAACGAGATGATTTGTGTTTAATTTTGAGATGTTTCCAGAGATGAAATTCAATTAATTCAGTTTTCGTGTAACTGTCCATTTAATCAAATCGTGTTCGTCGATTTTTATTAGTTCAGCTATATAGCCGGTATGCGTTCGTATATATACTATATATACTCAGCTACGCATAAATAATCCAAAAAAATAGGTCCAGATTATACGGTAGCATTTGATTACATACATGTCTAGATAGAGCGTTGCGCTGCAATCGCAACAGAAACAAATGGCCAGATTTGAAGCGCTTTTCTATTGTTTAACCTACGCGCGCATCACTGGTGGAGCGTACTGAGTGATACCAGCCCTTGAATATTTTCCATTAAAGGAGGGGAAAAAATATGTTTTGCTTTTGAGATCTATAATTTGTTTTAAAATTAAATTCATTTAATTGTGATTTTTTCACATATTGGGAGTTTGTGCATATGAATTGTTAAGTAAAATTATTTGTAATGAAAAAGATATTGCTATTGAAGGTTATTTATTCTTAATATTATAGTTAAGAACTTTTTAACAACAACATTATTATTATATACCTAGCAGATTTTTGTTTCGTGATTTTAGGGTTGGTTCCATAGTAAAAGTTGTTCATAATGATGAGTACAATGTCCCCTTATGAGATTTCGTGTATGAATAGATAGACCTTATATATTTTAAGAAGCAATTAAACTGAGGAATCATTATATGTATATTATCCAGCACTACAGTTAAATCGTGGCTTGAATTCTCGAAATGTACTTTTTGAATCATGAAAACATTTTTTGAATTAGATAACGCTCAAATGGGAAATTTTACATTCAATAAACAGGCAACCCTGTATACATGGCTGTCAAATGGCATTACATCTTTGGATAAATTACACTTTATTAATTTAATTGTTTTTTAAAGTTTACTTACCGATGATAGGTAACTTTTTTAGTTGTTTTCAATCGTCCTTTGTAATTCTTGCACACCTCTAAAGCGCAAATCGTCATTTTCATATGTCACTGAACGCGTGTTTACCATACAATGACAGTGACGTCACTGAGCGGGCGGAACGAGCCTATGATCCCACAGTTGCCTGGTGTTTTGACGCTCGAACTCCCTGTCTAGACATATACCTATATAATCAAAGACGGTAGCCTTAGTATACTTTTCCGCTGCTGAGGAAGGCCTTCCCCAAACGTTTACCTACAGGTATTCTTTTCCAGCGCCACTTTGCTCGAGAGGTTATGTTGTGCAGCGAACTTGCTTGCTAAACATGAATGTTGTACAGATTGATTAACGTGTAGGGCTTGGTGTATAAGTGGATGCCAGTTCGGTGGAATGGTAGGGTTCACGGTGTCATTGGCACGCGGTATCGAGGGGCGAGGCCCGAGGGCAACGCACCCTGCAGGGGGCAGCGGGCGCGTCCGCGGCTCGGAAGCTGTACTGCTCACGGTGACCGGCCCTTATCGCGAGGAAATGTACGCAATTCCTCACGTTGAATGAACCGTATTAGAAATGATATGAGTGTGACTAACTTGCCGGGGGTAGACGTTCGAACAGCTGTGGCGAATGTGACTCCTATATACATGTAATGTAACAATAAGGAACTATTCGCGGTCATCTTGAAGCACGAAGGTGAAAACTGGGTATGTTAGATTAGGATAATGATATTGATTATTGTCGTTATAATTAGAATAGGGAAAGCATTAAAATGCCAGGTTGTGTCATGTCCAGTCAACATTCGTCTTAAACTCTCCGCTATGTACCTATCTACTGGCGCGGGCGTAGGAATCAGTTCGAATAACTTCAATTTGGCGTAAGTACATATTGTTTTTTAAGCGATAACCTCATAATCCTTGGTCCGAAAGGTCTAGTTATTTAAAAATATGATTTGATCAACAACGATATGTTATCTACTTAGCAGTTATTTAACGTTAACGACCGCTCCAGCAGGTCGTCGGATGGTGGTCGGCTCATCGCCTGCTGATGACCTCATCCGCACATCTGCACAATTCAACTCGCACAGTTTTTATGAGCCCTTTCGGAGAATTCAGCGCACACTACCTACTGTCCTGCGCTAGCTTTGCATATTACTGTGACGAGGGCTGCCTCTACGTGAGCAGCCGAGCTTTCATGAAAATTAACGCAGTAAATACAAGGACCATATTTTTTTAGAAAGAGTGATCTGCTACATAACTTCGACATATGAATGGTAAACAAAAACAGAAAGTCTATTGGAAAAGACGAAGCACTTTTAGGTACTTAGAACAAAACTACGTCGGACAACCCTATTTCATAATATGTCGAAGAAATGGTTCGATAAGCAATTTTATAATAGTATGTGTTGTATTACTTGTAGATAGGTACTTATTGTTTATACATTAACTAAAGTGGATATCTGACGCTAGAAGAACTTGATCGCTGCAGCGTATGCACAATACCAGCCACTGAAGGTAAGTGGAACATCGTAGAATATTTTTTGTCCACGGCGAAATCTACGACACGATTAATTGATTTCTGGAACGAATGATTATTTTAAGTTTCATTTAACATCGACACCGACGCGAAGGGCATTCGACAAAGGGGCTGCGGGTTAGAACAAAAGTTAGAGTAGAAACTGATTTAGCGCAGACTTCGCAGCTAATCTTAGCAGAAAAGGGGATGAGAAGATGAATTTAATAAACTTCACTTCATCACGGCTGCACTCATGACGTTCGTAAGGTTTAAAGCCATCTTTTCATATGATACTACTATGTATCTGCAAATATCCTTGAAGTTCTATTATTGTGACGTTCATTTAAACAGCGCAGCGGTCTGTTTTACAAAACCGGGGGTGGTGTGAAGTAGCTCGGGGCTCCATCATTTGCGCGGCCGGCTGCACGGCAGAGCTCTCGAGCGCCTTGAACACGACACAACGAGTGTCGCTGTTTGAGCAAGATTGCTTGCATTGCTTATCATCGTTGCAAAAGCAACAGGGCATGAACATATAATAACACCCCTTTCCCTGAATAGAGAGGTAGCAGAATACGTCTAAGTCTCATTTAATAGGAAGCGTGCCTATTTCTATTAACCGAGAAAATCACAATAACAACAAGAGCAGTGATATAAGAGTCAGCCTTGTCCGCCCCTGACATTATCATGATTTCAAGAAGCGTTACAAGCAACCCTCAATGGATAGACGCTATCCGTCAACCGACGCATATAGTATTAGTGTCGGTTACAAATTGATTAGGTGCACAATTGCAGCCGTCTCTCTCGCGTGATGATTGGCAGGGCATGACGTCACGAGTTGCCCGGACCCTGGCTGGCTGCGGACTGGCGGCTCAGTCGTGACCCCGCCTGCAGCACGATTGCCTCAATTGAGCCGCGGCCCGCCTGCCACACTGCACCCTGACACTATGACGCATTTGCATCTAATTGAGTCGATTATGTATTACTATGGTGCTGCTAATTTAGGTTTTATGCATTTCAATATTCTGGTACCTGCACAAATCGGAAGCATTCAGAAGAGAAAGGACAAAGTACCAACATCAAGTTAGGTATGGACCAACGGCTATTCAAGTATTGGATTATTATGAAAATCGTAATGTATCCTTAGAAATCACGATTTACAGAATAATTGTGTCGCTTCCTTACGCGTGTCAGTTTTCCAAGACCCACTTGCTGACGAGCCTGTACTAATTCAATGACATAGACTCATAGGCTCGCCCCTAAGGAAGAATTAGATATTTTACTGCTGTAAAGCACTCATCAGTGTCACCAAGCAATCATTGCTTGCATGCGTATTACGTATACTGAACATGGCAATGTCGGTACTTGGCAGTCAGTTGTATTCAATTGCATCGCATGGTGAATGAGAAGAGCATTCTGGAACGGTAGAACGGGTCGGCTGAATCTCAGCAGCTATTTGTTTCCATTGACCCAAATTCGAGGCACGCGTCACACGTTGCCGTGCCGAATGCCGCGCGACTTGCGAACGTTAGGGAATTTAGGGATGCAACATGCAACGTGGCATATTGCTTCACCTGACTGAACAATGTGAAGTCATTCGTCACAACTGCAAGAGTTTAGTCGAAATACTCGGTAACAACATTCTTGAATAGGTACTGTGACTAGGAATGATTCTAAAAACCAAATGTTTCGAAGATTCTCATATTTTTGTTTTAATAAAAGAGCAATCAGTCTTCAATTAAACTTATGCTAGTAATTACAAAACACTACTTTCAGGGTCTCTGATTGATCTGTATTAGCGTGGTTCTAATTGACTAAAATCAAATGGAAGGCTTAACATTTAGCAAGCAAGACTTGTAGGTCACTCGTTGCTTTATTCCAAATGACATCACTTCAATAAAGTCCTCGCAAACTTACACTGCGCGAAGCGTCAAATTATGTATGCATCAACGAATTTATAAGCTTTCTATACAGAGCCATTGCGTTGAAGCCGTACAGCATGCCATAGAGCACGTGTACCATAGATATCTATGGAAGCTGGCACAGGAAGAGGATGAATGGCGTGCTTGTTATTCGTTTATACAGTCATGGTACTGATATTGATGAGCATAGCAGCCGCGCAGATATGTGCAGACACGTAGCGGAATTTAAGTATTATTTATAATGAGTCAATGCATGAATTGTACTATGTACCTACGTTTAATCTTTTTATTATTTGTGTATTTCAGAGAATGAGCAGCTGCTGGTTCTGAAGATCAACTGCATTAAAACTGCATTGACGAATAGGTTTGGAAGTTTATTGATAAGAGATAAGTTAAACAAATAATTATACGAAACTGATACAATTTCCTTAATAAATTCATTCTTAAAACAGATAAAATTAGGCCATTTGGTCGTTGGATATTATATATAAATAAAACAGTTAATCTATAAAGACCCAATTCGTAAGTTTTAACAACCGTTTTTAATTAAGATTTGGGTGTCATCATTATTTTTGAACCCACATTATCTGCGGCGATAGCCTCCAACCTTGCGTCGAAGTGTGTCGCGCGGGAAGGACCGAGCACATGCGGCAAGCGGCAATATGGCGGCCGTTTACGATTGCGTGGAAACCACTAAAACTGAACTCGCAACAACTGACTCCTACACATACCTAATTTACTGACTGATTTAGAAACTATGACACTGACTGCATGCACGACATTTTCACAAACAGATACACACAAACAAATAAAAAAAAAACGATTAAATATTTTAACAAATACCAAAATAAAAAATGAGAACCTTAATTATAATATGACTAGACTTCTAATAGAGAGCTATTTAGTCGGACATAAATAGTAGTTACGAACTTTAAAAAAAAAAGTGAATTTGGTTTCAGCTTATTTAATGCCAGCGCAGCGTTAGCTTAAATTAGACATAAAACCGGTGCAATGTGAAGGAATTTGGAGGAGTAGATTTTTTGCTAGAAGGTTACGACTGAGAACTGCCCAACACTTTAAAATAAGTTTTGAGAGCACACGGATCTTTCATAATAGTGAAGAGCATGAAGGAAGATTTGAGACCTCCTGAGTCGGAAAGGCAGCCATTAAGTTGAGAACGTAATGAAGGAATGCGATCGTATTTATGAAGGCCGATAAAGCGAATGTAATTGTTCAGAAGTCGATTAATTTATTTAGAAGATCTTGGAATAGATCAGAATAACAAATCATCAGCATAGTCGATTATGGGAAGCAAAAGTGACTGTATCAAAGTGATTTTGGGGCTAGCTGGGAGGAAATGCTTGAATCTATATAGACCGCAGAGAGAACGTGACTTTCTGGATACTTAACTTGAGTCACCTGTTTGACACAATGTGAAGTATAAGTCCTACCTACAAGTTATTAGTTTAAGACTTAATAAATTTCAGCATAATTGTTCACCTAGCTTTGTACTTTGACTACGTAACAATAATATGGTGGAAGGATTGTCATGTAAGTAAAACCCAATTAATTTAACGCCCCTAGCCATCTATGGGCGAATTTCACGAATGATCTGCAGATACGTACCTACTTATTATTCATAAGCTTCGCCTTATCTGAATGAAAACACCTTTTAAAATCATGTTTGAGTGTAAATCCTTTGTTTGATAGGATTGCAAAAATAATAAAACTATAAGTGGGTCAGAGCTAGTGTTGCCAGGTGTCCCGATTTGCGCGGGAAGTCCCGATTTTCAGGGGTCTGGGGACGCGTCCCGATTTGTACCTGATCGGGACGCTAAATGTACCGAATAATCAAAATTTGGTCTGAGAGGCGAAACCGTTTGACACTCGAGCATGTGAAAGCAGAAATTCAAAATAAAACCAACTTTAATATGACATGCAATGAATTTTATAACTATGTTATAAAAAACAAAGCCCGGCAAATTCCAATAAAAAATATAATTTTAATAAAAACAAATAATTTACATTAATACTTAGGTACTTTATTCTTCTGAAGTGCGTCAATTACATTTAAAGTACGATTTTATTTTATAATTTCTACTAGTCTAGCAAGACTGATTACTTGTTATGTAAGATTAAATAGACTTAAAACCCCTTGTTTTTTTTTGTTTACTGTCCCGATCTGCAACCCTAAATCCCGATATTTTTGACCTCATGTACCGATTTACAACAAATCGGACCTGGCAACACTAGTCAGAGCGCGCGGCGCGGCGGCGGTTTCGCGAAGCTTGGACGGAAGCTCGGCAGCAGTGTCCGCTGATAACGTGACCCTCGCCTGATAACAAATTAAAAACAACGCTTTTTGTGTCACTACTTACTTGAATATACTCTTTATTTTAATTAGAAGAGATGTTTGATTAACCTCTTCACGAAAATTATTGCTTTTGAACTTTGTTTAAGTTTGACAAATGGAACTAACTGTTCATGACTTTCAGTTCCAACAGTTATTGGATTTGAACCTTTGAAAAGTTATAGATAATGCAGGTTCCTGTGTAATTTCTAAGATAAAGGAATCTCTAACCACGAAATAGTGAAGAACACTAATTATAATTTTACATTAATGTATATTTAGATATAACCTAGTTTTGTAACCACATAAACATTATTTTATTTTTTAATAGCGGCTTTGGACCGTGGCAGTGTCCTAGACCTAGTGTGACCTAGGTTCTTCTTTTTCGGTGAGAAACATACGTACTACCTACCACTCCCCACCAGACAGATATTAAGATACCTTTCAGGTTACTAAATAAGTAGTAAGTATCTAGTATTTAGGTTATTACTAACTAAAATAATTAAAGCGTACTAACATACGTAATTATGGCTAGTACAGCTAACCTTACATTAATTTGTTTGTTGGCACATTCAAGTACTAGGAGCTGGTACACTGATACTGATTTTAACTCACTTATGTGCCATCTACAAACCAGGTAGGGAGGTACCTATTTATTTCTCAAAACTATTAAAACCGATTTCGATTCCGCACCGACCGAGAAACCGGATTATTTGCAAATGCATAATTATTATGGCTGTGTTTTGAAGATAATGCATATTTCAGCTAAAATTGGCAAGCCGTGCATTTTAGGGCCTATTTTCCCTTAATTTTAACTGTAACTAACCGGAAGACAAAACGAGCCCGAGGTACACCTGATACACCCGAGGAACACCTGCAAAAAAGTACCTAAATCCAATAATTATTATTATTTAAATTTTATGTTGCATATTTTAGAACTTTTGCTGCATGTTTTTAACATTTATAATGCATAATTAAACGAATGTAAGTTGCATATAATCCGGTCTGCACATAATATAATGCATGCATTCCTACTCTGACAACATACGGAACGCTGACGAATGTCGACTAATATTGATACACACTCACGAAAATAATATGTTCGCAGCATGTTATTGTTTTTCAACTAGCGCCTCTCTGGTGTCAGTTTTTACATTTTCAACTAGCGGTTCAGCCGAAATATTTTAAAGGAAAATCTTTAATGATGCGGTCATAATTAAGAATTTGTACGCAAATAACGCTATTTTTATTTAATTTCTGATTCTTGATCCATATTGTTCTTACATTTCTCATTCTAAAAACGAATTCATTTACCTATGACCGCTTCCCGCTGCATCAGACCTGCAGCTGAGTATATGGGTGCACTACCCCAAGAATGGAAAATCTGGCTTATCCACAATAAACTTTAATGCTATTGCTCCCCCGAATCCTTCGCATCAGGAACGCTGTTCTTTTTCGCATAATAGCTTGAAAAATATCCGTATCTGCTTCAGCAAATATGCCCTGATACGCTACAGAACCGCGGGAGCCCCAACAGCACCCTAAAAGTGTTGTTGTCACTTCTTTAGTACATCGTGAAAACCTGCGGGCCAGCATACATGGGGATCGATAACGCTCTTCGCTCCCTTTCTACGTCAGAGTCTACCTACACCATAAAGGCATATTGGAGAATCTATCCTAGGCTTCTTAGCACCTACCCTAAACACTACAAGGTCTTCCGTACATTGACATAATAAACCATGACACAGCGTATCTCTCACTATATCAAGCATCCGCTAGAGTGACTCCCTCGCGGGACTCAGGACTCAGTAGCACTATATCATGTGCGTAACTTACTTATTTATAATGTTGCCATCTATAGAGCATTCGATACCAGTGCTGCTGAGCTCCTCGATTAATTCTATTGACGTATAAGACCGAAGAGCGCCGCTATGAGGAGGTTCCTACATATTGTTTAATTATTTCTTTTATTTGTTGACGAATGTCAATTCATTTTCATATTTGAATAACATTCCTGGGATTGTGAGTATCATGACTATGGCGCACAAATTGTAGACAATCAAATGAAATTTTGTCGGTGTTTCTATCTTTTTGAGGCTGCATGTAGGTAATCTTAATTTTGAACCTATTTATACCCACACACAGTGCTATCAGATTCAGAACTTAAGTTCAAGTCACTTTAATAAGTACCAACATTTCGGAGAATAGGTAGGTAAGTAAGTACGGGTACATACCTACCGAATACATATACGGATGAAAAATAAAGTCTTTCCGACAATTCCCTGCACAAAGTGTGCCTATTTCCGCTTATCTACTCTTGTGGCCTATATGGCCCACGTGAATACCTGGGCCTGCGATATCCAGAATAATAAAATAAAATACCTACGACTACGTAGCCCTTTCGAGCACAATAAACCAGTTTGCGGTTCGCAAACACCTCCAAAATGAAAAGTGTCTAACCCGGGCCGGGGTCTCAAGTGAAACATTATTTTAGGAATATTGAAAATAATTCTGACATGACTTTAGCCACACCGCGTATATGAAATGCAGTGTGAGCTTTTTACAACTAAACATAAAGAGACTCAAGAACTTAATACATTTTCATGTGATTCCTTCTACTATTTTTATTTGATCTGCAAAACGCGTAGGCACACGATGACATTATTATTACGTGTATTCAGTAACATCATTTTATGAATAATTTAAAGCTATTAAATATGTGCGTCTAACTCACCGTGTGTGTGTTGGTGTGGCTACAAGCGTCCTCCGCAGGGTGAGAGCGCGCAGCCGACTGGCGCGGCGTGGCTGCGCCGGCGGCGCATCCCAGGCGCGCCCGCGCCTCAGCACGTGAGAGCTACCGGCAGAAAACCAACTCCAAACAAAGCGAGATGAAGTGGTCATTATGATAGTAAAGATAGAGGCTCAACCTCACAGATCCTTCCGTTTTCATATTATTTATTTATTGTCATCAGTCGTTCTTACTGATTGAACTTTAGGTGGGCTGCAACTGTTATTTTATTTTTTATACGGTATAAACTGTTCTCATTATACCAATTAGCACAATCCCGATTTAGTAAGAACCTGATATTGATATTATTGATCTGGATTTCAATAATTGCTTTTGTGAGCTTATGGTGCTTCAAGCTTTTAGTACCTAATTAGGTTGATCATGGATATTTTGAACATTCACTTGACGTACAAGATTCCTCGGATCTGTGCCGCAAACAGCAACAAAGCCGGTTCTTCCATAAGCATACGGCGAACAGAGCGGCCGCTCCAGGCGCCCAATTAGAGGGGGGTTTACTTAATACTTAGTGTAGAATAGTTCTCATTTTCAAACATGTTTTTTTAATATTCCAAAGATGAAAAAGAAAATCGGAGCTATTTTTTTAGGCAAGAGGAAGAAGGCATATTTAGAACTCGTAGTCAGTGTCGGCCCATGTCCTGAAACAAGCCTCGAACCGACAGACAACTAATATTTCGTACAAAAATGGAACGATCTATTTGTGAGAGCGGTTTCTTACTGTCTGCCTGATGGAGGTTCCTGTACCTATTGTTTGTAAAAATGTTGTGGGAGAATTATCTTTTTAAATAGGAGGCAGATTATCCCCATATAAGCTTTACAGCGAACTGGTGATACTGATATAACCGAGATAGTTCACAATGTTGCCTGGCATTCCGGCTAGCGAGCCATGTTTGACAAAAACACGCCGTGTGGTGTGAATTCGCTGTTGGTGGAGCATGGATGCTGCTGGAAGCTTATTCCTCTATGCTGTTGGAGTGTGCGCCTGCGAGGATGTAGGTACATATGGGTCCCTACAGTGTTTTTAAATCGTCTAAATAAAAATCGGCCAATTGCGAGTCGAACTCGCATACACAGGGTTCCGTAGCACCAAAATATATAACAAATTTTTAGCGCTCATTCAAATGGTTTTACTCAACAGCAAAAATAAATTTGTTTTTCATAGTATGTTAATGGAAAACAAAGTTACTGCTGAAGTTTGGCGAAAAAGTCCCATATCCCAAACCTACACATTTTTTTTAGAATTTTCCTCCTCTTACTTCAGGTTTTAGAGGGGTGGGACACAATTTTTACGGCTTTGGAAGCAAATATCTCATCAACCATTGACTTACGGAAAAAAGTTATCGAAACCTTGACATAATTTTTAACCGACTTTAAAAAAAGGAGGAGGTTCTCAATTCGGTTGTATTTTTTTTTGTGTCTGTTACCTAATATCTTCGTCATTTATGAACCGATTTGAAAAATTCTTCTTTTATCTGAATGGATCTACTTCCCGATTGGTCCATAGAAATTTCATCAAAATCAGTTCAGCATTTTGGTTTTAAATCAAAATAGCTGGAAAAAATATGTCATCCAAGTAAAAGAAATTGCGAAATTGGTACTTGACAAGGATTTATGTGTGATGCGATAACTAAAAAGGGTAAAATAAAAAAGTTTTCGCAAATAAATAACCGACTTCCAAAAGTAAGTGGAAAATAACTTTACTTTCGGAAGTCGGTGCCAAAAAAATCAACGAAACAAACAATAGTCACCGACTTCCAAAATTAAAGTTATTTTCCACTTTTTTTGTTTAACCCTACAAGGCACCCAGTTCCATAATATGGAACTGGGTGCTACAACTGAACTTGCCTTGAAGTCGGTGTTCCACATAATTATTATGTGGAACACCGACTTTAATCGTTCCTATAGCTATAAAACTATTAGTAGCGACATCCCTTAACATCTTGATAGAAGCTACTGACATTAACCAATGTAAGTAGTAATACGAATATTTACCTAAAGATGTCGTTCGTGTTTATGTTATAGTGCACTCATGTGTTTGAATGAAAGTGATACGTTAGCGGTTAGTCGTTTCTCTGAATTTAAAAATAAAAACAAACAATAGTTATTGAACAGTTTCGACTCGAAAAAAATACTGTGTGTTATAAAGAAGTGTATATTTTGCAGAGGTAAGTTTTTTTTTTATATTACAATAGCAAACGTATTAGTAAATCATATTTTTAGATATGTATGTTCCACATACGGTACGTTGAGCTTTAGTGTGCTTTTTTACTTATACGTACTTACGATAACTTTCCTTATGAATACTTTGATTTTATTGCAGATAATGTCGCGAAGAAGATTGCGTGATGGAGATATTGAGGGTTTCTCGAATATTCCTTCTGGGAGTGAAGATGAACAAGATTTTTCTGACGCTGAAAGTGATGATGACATCGAAAAAATTCAGTCCATCCAAAACTTTTTATCTGAGCCACTTAGCGACGTAGAAACTTCCCTATCTCCGCAGAGACATCACTGTTCGTTTCCCATCAACGAGGTTGTTACGAATATTGAAAATCGTCAGCCAGAAATATCAGACCCTCAGCCTAGTACATCAGGAATGACTTCAGGGACAACTACAGGTACCATTACACAATCTCGGGCACCTAGACGATCATTGACTACGCAATCGGTCATAGATCTAGAATCCCTGGCTCTGTGACTGACACCTAAAGAAAAAAGAGAAGATTTATTGGGAAGAAAACATCTTTTCAATCACCTTCTTTTATATTTACTGGAAACACAAATTTACAGTCACCGATAACAACTAATGAATTGAAAAAGTTTATAGGTGTCTGTGTGATTATGAGTTTGGCGCCACTGCCAAATATTCGAATGTATTGGGCACCTGAATTGGGTATTCCTTTGATTATGGAGACAATGTCGCTAAATCATTTAAAAAAATCTGTCAGTTCCTACATTTCAACGCAACCGATGATCGTTTGCATAAAATCAGGCCTATATTGGAAACTTTGAAAAAAATGCCAAAGCGTGCCTAAAAGAGAAGCACTATCCGTCGACGAGCAAATGTGCGCCACAAAAGCCCCTAATCTTCTACGACAAAACCTTCCTAATAAGCCACACAAATGGGGCTTTAAGGTGCTGGTTCCTTGCGACGATCGCGGCTTTGCTTACGATTTTGAAATTTACCCTGGAATGGAGAACGACCCCGAGCTAAGATATCCAAGTGAGCCAGACTTAGGAGCAAGTTCAAATATCGTAGTACGCTTAGCTGGGTCCATACGAAAGAATGCAAATTACAAAATATTCTTTGCTAATAATTATTATACGTCACCGGAGTTAATTGCTTATTTGGCCAAAAAGGGAATACAGTCGCTGGGAACTGTCAAAAAAGGTCGTTTAGGAAAAGACCTCAAAATACCTTCGATAAAAGACCTGAAAAAGGAAAAGGTTCAGAGAGGTTATTCAGAGCACTGGGTAGCAAATTGTGATGATACAGATATTGTCACCGTTATGTGGTACGTTAACAAACCAGTCGTTTTATCATCGTCTTTTGTGGGTCAAGAGCCAATAGAAACAGCAAGAAGATACTGCAAGAAACAGAAAAAGTATATACATACAAGTGGATTGCCCCCAAATAATCAAAACATATAACCAGCATATGGGTGGTGTGGACCTCCTAGATTCGTTCCTAGGGAAATATAAAATAAAAATTAGGACTAGAAAATGGTACTTGAGGCTCTTTTATCATCTTCTTGATGTAACTTTTATCAATTGCTGGTTATTGTACAGAAGAGTCGGGGAGCAGCAGCATACGCCAACCCCAATGAAACAGGACTTCAAATTTGAAGTAGGTTAAATAATAAGTCACTAGTTTAGGAAACTATTTCCAAAACAATTCAATTGTGCTAGTTTAATACCAAAAAGTATAGTTAAGGCTCAGTGTACCATAATGGAACTGAAATAAAAAGTTAATTTTTCCGTAAATTATGGTTTTATTTTTAAAAGTTTCCCTATCTTCTGATCACTATTTACAAACAATAAGCAAACAATATATTTTTGACGCGCACTAAAAAAAAATTGAGTCTTGTAGGGTTAAGAGCTGTCGATAGACAGCCCACATAGTTATATACATTGAAACTTTTTTTTCAATCCTCAGTTACATTATGCAGGGACCCGTATTTTTATTTTTTTCATAATATCTTATATAAACATTATCTATAGGTACTAATATTTTAAAGAGGTAAAATTTGGTTGTAAGTTAGTATGTAGGGGATAATCTTCGGAACTTCTGATCCGATTCTAAAACTTTTTTTCAGTGGTAGTAAGCTACGTTATTCGTGGGTGCTATAGGCTATAAATTATATTTATATCATGCTTATTAGCCGAGCTAACACAATTTTTGCAGATGAAGTCGCGGGCGAAGTGCTAGTTATTTAAAAAAAATGTTTTTATCAACAAATTAGCATTTCTTTTTAGCGGCTTCATACCTTTACCTCTCCTTCAACCTTGCGAAAGCAAAACGCGGGAAAAAAAAGCAAATCATTTAATTTCATAATGGTTCATAACATCATGACAAAAATACTTTTCGTTCTATTATTATATTTCTTCGAAAGTGTTTTGAAAACCGTCGTTTGATACATGATGGGTGACGTGGGCATTTGTTAATGCAGTTCTCGGCTCCATATCGCCTGCGGCTTTGTGTGTAGTCGCAGCAGAAAAATTTCGAATTTCATCATTTCAGTTTAGCAGATATTTAGTGTATGACGTCGTGTAATTGTGTCGTGTGTTAATCGCCTCGGCCGCAATAACAAAGTTTCCCTACTTATATCAAAATGTATTATTTATGTCTATGCACCACTCTCATCGAAAGACGTAATCGAACTGTTCCCTCCGCTGCCGGCAAAATGCCGCTGGCTTTGTTGCGAATGCCGCACTTTAAAGCCGGCGTGCCGCCGCTGTGGATCCACCATAAGGGTTCCGTTTCCCTAAAAAGGGACTTACTGCCCACACTCGGAAATGTAATTTGTTACCATGAATATAGATAATTTTATAATTATCACCTAATAGTCCGTTAGTAACAACAGTAAAAATCTTTGTAATGCAATAATAGATTTGGGCCAGCTGTAGGCGGCACCACGATCTGATGTTTGTGTAACACTAGTGAATGGTGACGCCCTTTGAGGTGACGCCATGTCTTTCATAGTATATGCAATAAATCCTTGAGTTAGGTTGGTATCCTAAAAGTCATATCTCGTGACGCCAATAATATTTCTTATACGTACAGATGCGTGTTCAGTAACAAGTCTACCATCCTGTCGCGTCAGTACCTTGCCATCGTATGTTTCGTCGCTGTCTACTTATCACATAACATTGGTAGGTATGATCATCCAATAATAATATTAAAGTCTGTTCAGCAGTTTGGGTTTCAACCCTGACATGACGGTGCTCACTGGTGTAAGTGGATATTTCAGTCACGTTTATGCTTATTGGGATACAAAAGGTAGGATTTGGATGGGAAGAAATGGATAGTGTAGGGGTTTTGAAATAAAAGTCTCGGTTTGTTACAAAAAGTACATCTCTATTAGAGAGGGCAGCGCGTAGCGGCGCGGGCACGTGACGCGGACACGTGACGCGCACGCCGCGGCCGAGTGCAGTGCGCGCGCCGCCTGCTCGCGCGAACTTACATTAGTTTACTGAACAACACAGTTCCGCACAAAATTTAGACCCCATTTAGAATACAACTAGGTATAACAGATATTAGTGGGCTGCTGGACGCGCCGCACACTCAACCGAACATACGCAACGCAGAAACAGGCCTCATTATTTTTACCTCTGACAGCAGCAACTCAACAGCAAGCATTATGTAAAGAACATAGAGATCACAGTTATGTTGACACACTTGTCAATGGGTCCGATTGCGTTTCTTCGGCGCACTTAAATAATGCCGAATAACAGACTTAAATTAGTCTAAAATTCGTACTAATATAATTGCTATTGCGTTTGTTAATTAATTATGTCCAAAACACTATTTATGTCCAATTCGGACTTAAATTATGTCTACGCAAGACTTTTGCTATTCCGTTTCTGACAATTTGACAGTTCGTTGGCTTTAAATGAACTTATACCTACGTCTAGGAAGTGTCTTTAAGTTCGCACCTATTTAGTCCGTACGTAAGCTAAGTTTCTTCAGAAAATAGTGAAAAATGTTTCCTTATGGCTGGGCTATCATTCAAAGAAGACACAATGAGGAACGGCAACGGTATGAGTACGAAATTTATATTATAGAAACTTTGCTTTTCTTGTATACGGTATAAGCATAACATAACCTAACTTTTTTCGTTGTAGGGCTGCAAGAAGGATAGCGCATCGCCATATTCGGGACCATTCCAACCCTTTCGACGTGCCTGCAGAGGTTTTTACCAAATTATACAGGCTGTCTAAAAGAACTGCGCATTTTTTAGTGGAGTGTCTTCACCAGAATTAAAATCGACAAAGGCAGCACGGAATTCCTGTGCATATCAAAGTTTGGGCTTCAATCCATTTCTTTGGACATGGCGGCTACCAAAAACCGGTTGGGCAGGGGCAGTATTTAGGTTTAAGTCAGCCATCTGTAAGCAAATGCTTACAAGAAGTTGCTGATGCAATTATACCACATGAAATATTTTGTAAACATACCGTTAACCATTTCCGGATTCCTCATCAAGAAGTTTAATAAATATTGTTGCTGTTCTTTCTTCATTCTTGGCTTCTTTATATCCATATTTATTAAAAATTTAATAATTCTTGCGAAAACTCACACAAAAACTCAATGAAAAAGTCAATGAAACAAACAATAGTCACCGACTTCCGAAAGTAAAGTTATTTACCACTTTTTTTGGTGTTTTTTTTTGGAAGTCGGTTTTTTTTTGCAAAAAAGTTTTTATTTTACCCTTTTTTTTAGTGATCGTATCACACACAAATCCTTGTCAAGTATCAATTTCGCAATTTCGTTTACTTGGATGATATTTTTTCCAGCTATTTTGATTTCAAAACCAAACTGCTGGACCGATTTTGATGAAATTTCTGTGAGACCAATCGGGAAGTAGATCCATTCAGATAAAAGAAGAATTTTTCAAATCGGTTCATAAATGACGGAGATATGAAGTAACAAACACAAAAATAAAACACACAACCGAATTGAGAACCTCCTCCTTTTTTTGAAGTCGGTTAAAAAATAACCACGACAGACTTGACAACTTGACAGACTAGCGGTGTGGTGTTGCCATTTGCGGCGGCAAACGAACGTAATTATGTCCATTTCCATAGACGTAGAATTAAGTTCAAATTTAGTGACGTGAACTTATTTTAACAGAAAGGTAATAGCTTTAGGTTAAGGACATGGACATATTTAGTAAAATTTTAGTCTGTCATTATTTAGGTTCGGAGAGAAACGCAATCGGACCCAATGACAGCAACGCAACAGCAACCTTATTGTAACGAATATAAATGAAAAACATCACATTTAATTTGACTCTGATGCCAAATCAGAGGTAATATAACTGTGAAAAGCGTGTAGTAAAGTCGTGTGTGTGTGTTAAAGTTTGTGAAATTAGAATGACGGTTGTATGTGCTCACTTGCATATTTCCAGATTCGTGACTAATAAGAACCCGGCATGAAGTAGATCCAAAATTATGCAAAATATGCACATAACGAACAATTTTTAGTAGAACATTTAGCGTAACTTCGCTTTCAGCGGTTCTGTGCGAATGCAGCGAAGGGTAGTTTCACCCTTCGCTGAACTACAGGAGCAAATGGAAGCTCCGCAGACGTGATAGATATCTAAACAATCATGATAAAACAACAACACATTATTTTGATGATTAATTTTAATTGAAGGTCAACGACCGCAGTTTTGTAGTTATGATAATGTCTGACCCTGTATACTTGAGATTCGGTGTGGGTGTGCGGTGCGCCTGAACTAGCGCTCCGATACGCCCCTGTAAGTCTTGCCAAGGTAATATTGGTTGATGATGCACGATCTACTGATCTATTCAAACAATAGCTTTTATTGCTCACATAGGGTTAGGGGTCTGAATTTTGTTTACAGGATTTGTATTATTTTACTTGCCAACGCTGTAACGTGATGATAACCGATACGTGGTTCGCGTAGTAAGATGTAAGAGCTACGTTTACAAGTAGCCGTACGTAGTGTAAGAGAGAACGGACCGACATCGGCCGATAGCTGGCGGCGCGCTCTAGTACTACCGCGGCAGGTGCCGAGGGTACTGCCCTTTCATTGTTATTTTACCCCTGATATTGTAGTAGTGACCTTTATGCTCGTTGACATGTCAGAGGTAGAATAACTATGTGCTAACGCGGTATGTCTGCGACGACGTCTCGCGGTAGGTTAGCGCGGACAACTATATCTCAACACTACTGGTATATACGAAGATATCTGTACTAGGAGCGCCGCAGACCCGGGGCCAACTGCCCGAGGTCCGGCCGGTTGGCGACAGCCACTATGAATTTAACTTTCAAAGTAAAAGGAAGACGATCCGTCATCAAAGTTGACACTGTGTACACGTGTCATGAGTATTAACAGTCCATTATAAATATTTCATTTTAGAAAGAACCACAAGAGTGGGAAATATTTGAATATTTTTTTCAGATTGTAGTGTGAGACTTGCAATAGTCGCAGCTGACACTGAAGCACTGTACTGGTGTGCCGGAGTAGTGCTGCATCACCCGCCGCCCACGCGACGGCCGCGCACTGCGGCAGCCGCGGCGCTAGCGAGCGGGCGGCGCGGGCGCGGGCGCGGGAACTACGCGATGTCCGTCCTTCTACAGCTTAACGAGACTCCCAATATTATTTACAATAAATAAGTACACAAAATTTTGCACAGCACGTGGCAACACCACATACTTCACAACTCAATACAAAAACAATGTACTTACGACATATTAGTAGTACTGTTAAAAAATCGATGAAAAACTAAATAAAAATACAGTCACTGCAATTTTTTTCTAGTTTTCTTTTTAACTAATATTAATAATATTAGAATATAATACAGTTTCAAATCGTTATCGATGCCGGCACGCGGCAGCGTCGGCAGTCGCGGCGGCGCGGCCTGCGCTGCGGACGCTGCTGCGCCCGGCATCCGTCACATAATTACTTCAATACAGACCTAAGTAAATGCATAAGAACATCTGCATCAACATCGTTTTAGCGAATCGACACAATAACATACATTTTACTTTTAAATACAAAATACGTTATTTATAGTTCTGGAAAGATTTTTGGAGCTAGTCTAGAATTTATTATTCCGTCTCGTCGGCGACGCGGCGCGTCCCGCCTAACATAAAACCTAACAACTATTTACACTCATATGTAGGTTTTTTTCTATTTATCGTTTCGTGTGTCGTCCAGCCGGCGTGCCGGAACGCGCCTACTCACTAGAATATTAAACGAACCGTGCGAGCGATACTGCGCACTGCACTGCACAGTGCAGCGTGCAGAGCGCGCGGGCGGCGCCTGAGCGAACAATAAATACGTACGACTGCTGCGCTAGCACACTACACTACAGCGCCGCCACACGCGAGGGAGGAGTCGCTTGTCCAACATTATTAACAAATAAGCGTATCGACAGCGGCGCCGCCCAGGCCCGCGCGCCGCTATCGCTAACTTTAATTCATATTTCAATATCGAATTAAAACGAAACACATTATAGAAGCATAGCATATCTTACATAGGTGAAGACGAACGAGTCGGTCGGCGGGCGAGCGGCCGGACGACGCTCGCCCGCTCACTCGCCGCTCGACAGTCTGTGCGAGGATTAGCAAATTTCGTCTCATCGAAGCAAAGATCCCACGGACTAGCTACGTAGGCTGTGAAATCACAGAATGTAAATATCGGCGTCGAAAGCACCGAAGAAGCGCGAGCACTGCGCCCGAGCCGAGCGCCCGCGCGAGCGATACTGGCGGGCCGGCACGCGCGCGTACTGGCGGGCCGAACCGCGCGCGTACTGGCGGGCCGAACCGCGCGCGTACTGGCGGGCCGAAACGCGCGCGTACTGGCGGGCCGAAACGCGCGCGTACTGGCGGGCCGAACCGCGCGCGTGACCAAATAAAATGTACAAAAAAATACGTGTCAGGCACGTAAGAGCGTCACGCTCGGGGCCAAATTATTAATTTACTATCTAGCTACTTAAACCAAGTACTCGCTCGGGTAGGCTCGTGCGCGCTCGGACGGCGGGCGGCGTCTATTGGCGGTACGGCCCGGGCGCGCTCGGGTGGGTCCGGCAGCGGGCGGCGCCTAGCGGCGGTAGGGCTCGGGCGCGCTCGGGCGGGTCCGGCAGCGGGCGGCGCCTAGCGGCGGTAGGGCTCGGGCGCGCTCGGGCAGCGGGCGGCGCCTAGCAGCGGTAGGGCTCGGGCGCGCTCGGGCGGGTCCGGAAGCGGGCGGCGCCTAGCGGCGGTAGGGCTCGGGCGCGCTCGGGCAGCGGGCGGCGCCTAGCAGCGGTAGGGCTCGGGCGCGCTCGGGCGGGTCCGGCGGCAGCCGGCGCCTAGCGGCGGTAGGGCTGGCGCGGCGCGAAGGCGGCGCGGTGCGACGACAGCGGGCGCCGGCGCGGAGGCTCGCGCCCGCGCGTCTTCTTCTCCTCCACGTTCAGCTTCACGCCGTCCGAGCTGTCAGCCGGGAAGTACAGCGGCTGCAACACGCATACCGAACAGTCATACTGATGCACATACATCCCAACTATTCATTTCAACTAAATCAATTAATATAACATCGTGCCCTACATTCTTCAACAGGATGAATGAAAAAAGCACCGGCCGAGTGAGACTTGCGTCCTGAGGGTTCCATGTCAGGTCGGGCACGGGCCAGTGGCACTCACCGCAGCGTTGAGACAGTCGTGCGCGGCCTGCGAGGTCTCGTAGGTGATGAAGCCGTAGTTGGGGTGGCGGGGCGCGCCGGGCGCGGCGGGCTTGGAGTGCACGCGCAGCTCGGCCACGGGCCCGAAGCGGCCGAAGAGCGCGCGCAGCTCGTCCTCCGTGGCGCAGTGCGGCAGGTTGCCCAGGAACAGCTGCTGCGCGTCCGAGTAGCGCCGCCCCTCCGCTGCGGGCACACGGCGGCCACTCAGCCTGTCATTCTCTAATACAATATCGTTAGAACAAAATGTAAACCAACCAACATCAACATGTATCCCATTTTCGAAGTAATCGTAATTAAATTCATTTTAAATTAATTGTTCTATTAAAGGGGTTCACGTAATTTTGTATGGACCAGTGGCATAATTTTTTAAGGCTGCGGCCACTGATGAAAATTATTTCATTACAACACAATAAAACATTAATTTTCTTCTATGAACATCTTTTTCAAAAATGCGTCGGATCCGAGATATTTAAAGAAAAAAAATAAAATTAAATCATGTCATCATTTATTATAATTGTGCTTATTTATTGAATATATTCATTTGTTCACTGCTATTTCTGTCTATAACTCGCAATTAGTGGTTAGGAGAAGCTCGTGGTTTAATAATCCAGTCGCACAGGTTTATCTTCAATGTTAAGCCGCGCTTGCCTAGGTCCTTCTGTGGATGGGTGACCATTATAACATACCGGGTTTCCTCCGTGCCTCGGAAAGCACGTTATGAAGTTGGTCCCGGCTGTCATTTGTAGATCTTTGACATTCGTTACAGGTAGTCAGTGGCCCGAAGTCTGACAACCAGTCTTTGTAAGGGGTACCGTAATACCCAGTACTAACTGGGCTGTGGAGGTCATATAAGCAGTCGCTCCATGTAAAATACTGGTATGCAGCTGAATCCAGTTAGACTGGAAGCCGACCCCAACATAGTTGGGAAAAAACTAGGCAGATGATGACTCGCAATTAGTGGTATACAAACTAGCGGTGCAAGGGCTGCAGGCCAAAAAGACTGCTCCAGGAACCGATGACATTCCAGGCCGTGCATGGGTTCTGGCCATAAGGGCTCTCAGGCCCCGGTTAGTAGGACTCTTAAGCGCATGTTTGGAGCAGGGTCAGCTTCCACGTCGGTGGAAGACTGGAAAGCTGATCTTGTTGAAGAAGCAAGAGAAACCTGCAGGCTCCCAATATGCATACCATCCTATCGTGACGCTGGATTAGGTGGGCAAACTTTTTGAGACGAAAATAACAGATCACCTAGTCCAGCAACTGGCCAGTGAGGGGCCTGATTCCATAGTAAGCAGTAATTAGCGCATCTGGCTGTGTGCGTAGCGCTGGCGCGTTCTCTTGCGCTATAGTCAAACTAACCAGTTTGATCCGTTCGAGTGCAATTGTTGTAGTAAAATTAATTTATATTTGAACGTACACGGATGGCTAAACTACGAGTGCATAAAATACGTATATAATAATATATTGCAAGTATAATTATGATTAATATTAAAGTCCTTTTTTATTTATTCAAACATGAATTTGTTGATCTAAACTTCAGAATGAAACCCAACTTCATTAATTATTATTGATTTGTGATTGATTTATATTTTTTTTTATTCTATTCAAATAAATGACTTTATACGGACTTACTTATTTTTATTTTATATTTTAACCTGACGTGATGCCCCTCTTAGTGACACCTGTTATTAGGGAAATACAACAGGTTGGCGTTAAAACACTTCATGTTTTTATTAAAAAAAAAAAAAGTTTTCATTAATAAAATTAGTAGGTAAAAAACAGGGTAAACATTTGTTGTCACTAAAAATATTGTCAGTCATCAAAAAAAAAAATCTTTGCCAGTGGTTTCCTATAATAAGAGCTTCGAAACTGACGCTGAAAGGGAAATTAAGAAAACCTCTGTTGAGTTGTCTTGATAGAATTTACCAATACGTTACCTATTACATAATTGAAATATTTTTTTCCATAACTATTGAGACAACGAAATTTCCAAAAGTTATTAGTAATTATCATTTTTGTAAGATAAAGGGTTGATGGTATTAAAAGGTTTGAAAAGTACTGTTTTGGAGTCAAACAGCGCATGGACGGCGTAAACGCTCTTAATAGTCCCAGAAATTTTGTAGTTGTCCGCTTCATTGATATTTATACTATTAAATTGAATATTAAGATTGTCGATTGTTTTTGTACATTGTCTAAAGTGCATTAAGTTAGTCTTTTTTAATATATTATATTTTTCTAAATAGGTATTCATTTCACGAGATATGTATTTTTCAATACACTTCCTCGAAAATTGGCTCTTATCGCACTAAAATTAGGTTCAACATTCAATGTATTTCACACTCGTGGATTTTTAAAAATTTTCACACACGCCATTTTTTAAACAACTATTCAATTACCTATATTCGCCGGTGATTGTTTTTTTTTTCACAGCAAACAGGCGCATGTTTTAGAGGCCTTATATTTAATGAAAATTAAAATTGTGTTTATGAACAGAAATCAGAAATAAACATTATTATTTATAAAATAATTTAGCTTTTATCAACAAATTAACATTTATTTGTGTTCTAAATTAAAAGAAAAATGTTTTATTTTATTTTAGGCTGTTTTGCCGTTTCATGAGCCTTTGCTTCTCCTTTTACCTGCTAAGGTAAAGCGCGGTGATAAAGTAAATTAAATCTTATTAATTTCTGTTTTTTGCGTGAGTATGTCGAATTTAAGTTTTGTTGAGAACAATTTAGATGCTACGCCGCCAGATATTGTGATTGAGGCTCAAAATGCTTGCGATAGCCTGTTGCCATCTAAATCGAAACTAAAATATTTGGCAACTTTGCATAATTTTCTTCAAAGGAAAACAAATAAAAATGCGTCGTCATTTTCGGAGTAGGTATTTTTGGCATATTTCAACGAGCTGGCCATTAAATATAAGCCTAACACGCTGTGGAGTATACATTCCATGTTAAACAGCACGGTTCTGCAAAAACACGGTGTTGATATAAAACCATGTTCCAACCTGACTGCGTTTCTAAAAAGACGCTCAGTCGGTTATATTGGACAAAAATCGAAGGTATTGTCACCAAATGACGTTGAATAGTTTTTGAAAGAAGCTCCGGGTAGTCAGTATTTGGCAACAAAGGTCAGTAAATTGAGCTAATATTAATTATTATGCCTAGCCTGCGCCCGTACGCTAAACGATACCAATCTAAGCAGTGTTTTATCTCTTTCCAGATTGCGTTAATATTCGTGATAAATGGTGCATGTAGACGTCAGGAACTTACTAACATAACAACAAAAGATATCGAAAATCATGGAGAATTGCTTCTAGTTAAAATCGCCCATACTAAAAACAATATTCCACGATCATTCACCATTCACGGTCCATTTTATGACATTGTAAAGAAATACGAAGCTCTACGTTCCACAAAAGTAACAAATGATCGCTTTTTTCAAAATTATCAAAAGTGTAAATGTACGGCTCAACCTATTGGTGTGAACAAATTTGGTGCTATGCCAAAGGAAATCGCAAAGTTTTTAGGATTACCAGATGCTGATTCTTACACCGGACATAGCTTTAGAAGAACTTCAGCTACATTGCTGGCTGATGTTGGAGCCGACACAGTTGCAGAATCTTATATCGAAGACACGATACACAACAAGACAAACATTAGTGCCAAGATAACACAAGCAATAAATTTGGAACCAGCCCCTAAGAAGTTTTGCCTTTAACCGCAACCTTCTAATTCATATGCCAATAACGATTTGGCGCCTCCCTAAAACTGAAGAGCAATCAGAACACCCTTCCACCTCCTACATTCCGTCCTCTCTGACATTCACTAACACAAAAAACAGTGAAATCAATGAAATTATTAACAATAACATTTCACAAACCGTGAAAATACCAACAAAATCTGTCGTGTATTCATAATTGCATCTTTAATAATTCAGTATTGTTTCAATAATTAAATATTTTAATAACAAAAATACTTTTCGTTCTATTATTTTATTTCTTCGAAAGTGAATTGAATAACGTCGTTTGATACACGTGGACATTTGTTACTGCAGTACTCGGTTCCATAACCCCCTCGCCTTGCGGCTCGGGCGTAATTCCGTCTCGGCCGCAATAACAAACTTTCTCCACTTGTATCAAAATGTACTATTTCTAACACAATATTTAGTATGTCATAGGGCAAGACGGAGCCATACACATTGATAACCAAGAATTCACCGAGAAAAATTCTCTGCCAAGAATTATTAATGACGTTGAGTTTGTTCCCGCGTTAATTGTGGATTGTATTTTATCTATAAAATAATTATTAAATGTATTGGCTTTGTCCTTTGGCTGTGTGATGTTTTTGCTTTCAAATTTGATGCAAGAAATTGAGTTTTTCAGGGCATTGTGTTTGCTCTTATTAATAATTTGCCAAGTAGTGATAGACTTGTTTTCAAAGGTTTTTATATTGTAATTGTTTTGTGCTTTCTGAGATAGATTTATAATTCTTTTGAATATCTTTTGAATTTATCTCTATTATCTTGATTTGGTTTTAGCCTATATTGCCATAGAAGCTTCCGTTTGCTTTTACTACACAACTTTATCCCACGTGATACCCAAATAGGTTTTCTAGTAGTCTTAACGGTAATCATTTTGGTGGGGAAACATAATTCGTAGAATAATTGGAACATTTCTATAAAACAGTTGTAGGCTGCATTAGGATCGTCCATCTCGTACACGTTTGAGGATAGACTACTTAAACAAGTCTTGAATTTGTCTATATTTTCCTTACTGTAATCTCGTGTGTTTTTGCGATAATACTTAAGAACATCCTTTTTTAATGGGGCACTTTAACAGTTGTACTGTGTGATCGGATAGATCGAACTGCAATACTTCTGATGTACAACGGCGCTTGTTAAAATTATGAGCAAAATTATCTAAGCATGTTTGGCTTGCAGTCCGAGTAGGTTGCCTCAAAGCAAGTTGTAAATTAAAATTTACAAGAATACACTCGAATTCAGCTGACAGTCTACTTCTCTTCAAAATGTCAATGTTGTAATCACCAGCTAAAACGATATTCTTACATTGTTGTTTGGATAAATATTTTAAGAGTTTCCAGTTCATCAAAAAACTCATTGATATTACTTGAGTTAGGTACTCTATAGATACACACAATTATAATGTTATAGTCTGTCAATTTAACTGCACAACATTCGAATATACTTTGCGAGGACATGTTTGCTATATTGGTCAATTCTTTCCATTGAATACCACGCTTAACAAGTATACATGCACCGCCTCGCTTACTTGTCTGCCTACTATAACAAGCAGTGTAGCTGATTCTCACAGCCAGCAATCATAAAATGCTCTGAAATTACATCAACATGTCGTTCTGAAAGTTCACATAAACAGACCGATAGAGCGTCCGATTTACTAACGAGACCGGCAATATTCTGATGTAATTAATATACATATATATTTATTCAAGAAAAAAAGTGTCCTTATTTGTCAAATTATTATCAATGGTTATGTCAATTCTATTACTTAAGACTATTATTATATTGTATGTCAAGTATTAAACTATCTATATATTACATATATTCCATTGTTACTCACTAAGCCAGTTCTTTTATTATAAAATGTGTAGTCGAAGGGCAAATTTAAATTACTGTCTAACAAATACAAATGTTCATTATGTCAGGACATCGAGATACAAGAGATTGTTGAAAGTTTCTATTCTACTACTAAATAAATTTGCATAGAATCCATTTTAATATTAGTATTTTTGGAGTCTTCATCACCTAAAAGTATTACACAAAAGTCAGTCATGGTGAATTTCACAAGTTTTTTAATTAATTAATTATTTTTAATTTTTTGGCGCTTATTACCTAGTATGTTAGCTTATCTTTGTAATTTATTATTTTGCGCATGTGATGTTCACCTATAAGTAATTGTTACGCTGTTATTTAATTTTATGCATGTGCTATGTCTCTGTATTCGGTGTGACAATTGTTGGTGAACCTAATTCAATAAATAAATAAATAAGTTTTTCTATTAAACCTTCCAAGAGATGTTCAGTTTTCCCGTTACGTATTAAATAGTGACAACAGTCAAATTTGTTTGCGAAGGTATCTTGCGTAAGCGGTCATCATGTTGGTTAGACCCTGGTTCATCACCTAGGCAATGCCGCAAACGAAAACTTACTACCTAAACAAGTTATGGTCACTGTTTGGAGGTCTAGTGGCGGTAGAATTCATCACAGCTTCTTACCAAATGGCAGTAGTATTACTGCGGATGTGTACTGTGAGG